>BNST01000288.1:0-61899 GCA_019650275.1 Xylocarpus granatum | reverse complement strand
TGAATGCTGCAGTTATTGAGCTCCAGAATGACTTAAAATCACTTTCTAGTTTATGGAATCCAACACAGCAATCAGAAGCAACAACTTCTGAAAATAAGAAAACAGAGAAAATCTCCGAACAGACGGCTACAATCCCTCTGATGGGAATGATTTCAATGGTAGCTTTTGCTTCTTCACAGATTGAAATCGCTTCGCGGATTGAATCCATTGTTGAAGCTGTTGAAGAACTGGCAAACTTAGCTGAATTTGAACATACAGAATGCGTCGGAGCATTAAAGTTGCGCCAGATGAACAGAAAGACGAAGAAACCATGAAGACTTTCCAGAAGTCCGAGTTCTATATAGTTTATTGATTTCTAGACTAAGTAATCCATGACCATGGAAAAAGGTGCCAATGTTTATGAGCATCAGAAACAAAAAATCAGACAATTAATTGACATTTGATTGAATCACAGTGACATTTATGACATTGGAAGTAAGGTTGATATAAAATAATTCCCTGTTTCTCTTTTATTCTTAGCCAGACTGAGAAGAAGACTGTCTTCACTCAATTAACATGCGCAAGTTTCATGCAAGAATCATGGGGATGCTAAAATTTCTTTGAAATGGGAGGATAAAGGAGAATTCTATGGCATTTTATTCGATACTAGAGAATCTTAAATAGAACAAACATATCACATATATTTAGTTGAAAATTTGATCAATTATGATGTGATTATGTTCATACAATTAGTATCATCTATTATATTTTTGCAAGCTTTGAATCTTTAAAATCTCAAAAAACAGGCCCCGGATTCTGTAAAGAAAGCATATGAGAAACACTTGCCCTGAAAGTAAGTTCAAATTCATGGAGTGTTTTAAAGGGGCTTGCAAAAGTTATCACGATGATGTAGAAGAATTGTCAGTTGGAGAAATGAAGAGCTTCAGAATGACTTGTAATCACTTGCTTGTTTATTCAATCCAACACACGTATCAGAAGAAGCTGCAACTCCTGAAAGTAAGGAAACAGAGAAAACCTCCCCGTATATTTCCAGCAGCTGCTGCAATTCCTTTAATGGGAATGATTTCAATAGTTAGTTTTGCTTCTTTACAGATCGAAATCCCTTTGAAGATTGAGTCAATTGTTGAAGCTGTTGAGGAACTTGCAAGCAATTTGATCTTTCAAAGAGAGTTGCTGCGGTTGCATGAGCATGACATAAACAGCGTTGCAATTATTTGACATTTGACGGCGTCGTTTCCATTGTTAACGACATGCAGACAAGCTCACGTCATGACGGTACCGTTTCAATCGAGTCTGTCAAATATCGTCATCGTCTTTGGTCTTCCCAATTAACATAATCCTTTCTCTTCATAACATAATGGCACTTCGGTAATTTCTTAACGAAGTGTCGGCCATTTCGTGATTGCGCGGATCAAACCCAAAAACTCCCAAGTCGAGCATTCAGTTCGTTTCCAGTAGAAGGAAATTGAAAACAGTTGTTTTTTCCAGTTTCTGGATTCAAAGAAAATTTAACTCTAATTCTTTTGGATCAACAAAATTCACTTGATTTCTTGATATAATGGTTGATGTATCGGACAAATTAGCGTATTTTCAAGCGATTACAGGTTTAGAAGACCCCGATTTGTGCACGGAGATTCTTCAGGCGCATGATTGGGACCTCGAACTCGCGATCTCCTCCTTCACATCGTATAATCCGTCGTCGCAACAACCCAACATGGAAAATACCGCCAATTTATTACCTCGAGATGGTCAAAATCCCATTCACTACTCCGATTCTCCCGGAAATGTCGTTCCCGGGCCCGGTCTGGCGTGGAAACTAATCACCTTACCGTTTTCTGTGATTTCTGGGAGTATCGGGCTCATTTCGGGGGCGGTCGGGCTTGGCCTATGGGCCGCTGGCGGTGTTTTGTCGTATTCGCTGGGGATCCTTGGGCTTGGTTCGGGTTTGGGTCGCAACGGGCAGCCGTCGGACCGATTGGTATCCATTTCGGCCGCGGCTTCAGAAGCGATCAATTTCGTGGCGGCTTTTGAGAGAGATTATGGTAATGTGAAGCCAAATTTTGTTTCTGTGGGTTTTATGGACGCTTTGCAGAGATCAAGGGGAGCGTTCAAGCTGTTGTTCGTATACTTGCACTCTCCAGATCATCCCGATACGCCCTCGTTTTGTCAGGGTACGCTGTGTAACGAGGTCTTGGCAGCGTTTGTGAACGAGAATTTTGTTTCTTGGGGAGGGAGTATTAGGGGAAGTGAAGGGTTTAAGATGAGTAATAGCTTGAAGGCTTCGAGGTTCCCGTTTTGTGCTTTAGTTATGCCTGCTACCAATCAGAGGATAGCTTTGCTTCAACAGGTATCAAATTAAGAGTCTTTCAATTTAGTTTGCCCTATTTTCCACGCTTTTGTATAATATGTGAAGTTCGACTTTAGCTAGAAAGAATTAATCTTGGATGCTATTTTGCACATCTTATCGAAGCTTGCAAGATTACTATGGAAATGTAAATTATGTTGTGTTTGTGTAGATTGTGGGGGTCTAATACAATATTGTTGCAACTCCTATTAATATGTACTCCAATGGTAGTATACTTTTTTCCTTGGAAAAGAGCGTTTGCAGAAATTTAGTGGCCAACTGACAATTGAGTGGGCTGTACTGGAAGATTTAGAGTTCTTGGTATGATTAGAAAAGGGAATGAGCTGATAAGAGTTGGACAATGAGGGTTAGTTGATTGAAAGGAAGGAGAAATTTGCTTAGTTTGTCCTTGATTTTGGTAATTTGGTCATTATTGTAATGTATAAAATGGCAAAATTTAATTGTGTTGTGTTAGAGAGATAAAGTAATTATTGTTTGATCTTACAACGGGAAGTGCTGTTTGGTAGAGATGGTATGAATCTAATGCCTATCTGTTTTGTAAGAGTAAAATGCAAGTGTTGCTTCTACATTGGTTTTTGGATTGTTAGGGTAATTTGACTATTGTTATTGTAGTTATTTGCTTTATGTTTGTTTTAGAATAGGTGTGGTGAGGAGGTGGATCATTTTATTGTATGCATGCACTTTTAGATGGTGTTCCTATTTCTGGTTGTCTTACATACTGAGGGTACGCTCAACCACCATAGATTGGAATTACATCTCTGCATTTCTTGTATAATGGTTTTGTGAGGATGTTCATTGTATTTACATATGCATTTCAGTGGCATTCTTCTCTGTTGATGGGATCAGCAGCGGCTAGTCCAGTAGAATGACCACTTTTTGATCGGGTTATCTATTTTTTTCCAAAACTTTATTGGTGAAGTTGTACAATCTTGTAGCTTGGTGTAAGCATTTAAGTTTACACCTTATTTGTGAGACTGATCTTCAAATTTTTCTTAAAAACATTTTGGGTAACATTGTGTTTTCATGCCAGAATTCTTTTGATCCAAATCCTGGTTCTTTCCCTAGTAGCTTATGGTAACTGTTTGTTGATAGTTATTTACATAATATTTGTGTTTTTCTTTTTTGGGATCTCTTTCTGGACCTGCAGATTGAGGGACCGAAATCTCCTGAAGAAATGATTGTGCTACTACAGAAAGTGATTGAAGAAAGTAACCCTGTTCTTTTGCAAGCAAGGCTTGACATGGAAGAAAGAAGGAACAACATGCATTTGAGGGAGGAGCAAGACGCAGCTTATAGAGCAGCACTTGAAGCTGATCAAGTATGTTGATTTTTAAGTTTCTTCTTCTTTCTTTTTTTCTTTTTTTTTCTCTCACTTGTGTGATGCTTGGTATTGGCCAGATAGCATGCCCTTGTTCCCATTCTTCTCATTGATGAATGCTTATGTTTGATAAACACCTATGTAATATTGTTTTCTTTCTCTCTGTTATTTTATCCCCTCTTTTTCGTTATGTAAGGCTAGAGAACGTCAGAGGAGAGAAGAGCAAGAACGCCTGCAAAGGGAGGCTGCTGAAGCTGAGAGGAAGCTTAAGGAGGAAGAAGAGGCTAGTGAAAGAGCAGCAAATGAAGCTGCAGAAAGAGAGGCTGCACTTGCAAAGATGCGGCAGGAGAAAGCCCTCTCACTGGGTGCTGAACCTGCAAAAGGGCCCAATGTCACGCAAGTAATTTCCCTCTTTGGGCTTGGATTAAGTTCTTTTCTTGATAAACATACGTTTTGGAACTTGATAATAGGAATTTTCAGAACTCAAATAAATATCATTGTGAATGTTTTTGTGGTCAAATCAGGTTTTGGTACGCTTCCCAAATGGAGAACGCAAAGAAAGGAGCTTCCACAGTACTGCTGCAGTCCAAACTTTGTACGACTATGTTGATTCCTTGGGTTGCTTAGAAGTGGAGAATTACAGTCTTGTTTCCAACTTTCCGAGGATTGTATTCGGCCAAGATAAGCTGACCCTGTCCTTACAAGAAGCAGGGTTGCATCCTCAGGCCAGCCTTTTTGTTGAGTTGAACTAGATCGAGAAGAAAATGCATAGCAATGCGAGTAGCAAGGTGGAGTGGAACCTTGCAAGTAGGATAGTTTGTTGTGCTCCTATTTTTTCGTCTTTCCTTTTTCAGCTTGATTAGCAATGATACAATGAGGCAAGATAGCTGCCTGTGGATGCTCATTTTCTTACGGTGCTCATTCAGTCGGGCAAAAACAAAAGTGGGAAACAGCAGTGAAATAATGAAACCTTAACTTGCGCATACAAAAGTATATCTGGCTGGTCATTCGGGAAGTAACAGTGAGCGATAAGACCATAAAAATTGTATACGTTATTAAGCAAATGTAAAATTTACACCAATCATGTCGTCGTTGTAGTTCAGGGCATGTATTTTACGCCTGTCACGCTGGGGAGCCGGGTTTGAACGACGGCAAGGAAAGCTGGTCAAACGCGAAATGAGTTTTCATAAATTTTTTTTTATATTAATTAAATAATTTTATTATATTTTTCGTGCTCGCGATACTTGATTAAAACGAGATTTGTAATTTTGTTTTGTTTGTATTAATAAATTTGTTTGTAATTTACTATTAATAAATAATATTTTTATTAATTAAATAAATTTATTATTCTACTCTGACCGGATATTTTTACAGACTTTCGAAATTAAAGTAAAGCTTCTGCGCTGTAGCTAAAGTTCTTTTTATATGATGCCAGTTGTCACCACTCAGCGCGGCTTCACATCACGTCGTGGTGGTGGTTAGGATGTGGCTTGGGCAGTAGTTGTGACAACTATCAAAGCTCTAACAATACCTCAATTTTATCTATTTAACAATTTTTAAATAATAATAATTAAATACATTTAATTATGTTAGGAAAATTAAGAATGGTTAATTAGAATATAGCGTCAAATTAAGTAATAAATTCTTTTGACCCCACTAATACTCTCTCTTCAAATCGTCCAATTTTTCTCCTAATTTAAGTGAAAATTAACGGCACCGTTGGTATCTCGTGACGTTCGTTCATACATTCAAAACGCAATTTTACAACCCATCAAGTAGAAGAGAATTATAAAAAAAAAGAAAAGAAAAGAAAAGGGAATACTCGTGATCGTCAAGACGTCTAACCGCACGCGCTGTTTGATTCGCGTGGTCACCACAATCTTCTGCTTTTTTACTTCTTCCTTCCAGTGTGGTCTCCAACTTTAGCAATACAAACCAAATGGAGCCAGAATTTCTATCCGACGTGAAGTAAGAGAAAGTCTCCCAAAGGATGGTGTAAATAAATAAAGATGAAGAAAACGAATCGCGACCCAAGTTTGGGAATGGAATTGAATTCTGCATCCGAACGGGAGATGAGTTTATACGACACCGTCTGCCGGTTACGCTTCCGATCGGCATTCGATTCATACAACGTCGCTTGCGAGGCTTTCTCTGAACAACAATTTCTCCGTCTCTCCTTTTTGGTTCCAATCGGTGTCAAAATTAAAAACTTGCTCTAGTAGTAGTAGCGTGCTTTTCTTTCTTCAATAGCGCTGCGAATTCTCGTGGTTGTGTGTATTTTTTTTTGGTTGCGACAATGGATTGCCGTGCGGGTTTTGTGAAATCGGAGATGGACGACGGTGAGTTCGCCGAGAGGGATCCGTCTGGTCGATACGGTCGGGTACGGGTCATATCTACATTTTATTTTCAAAGATATTATTACGATGATATGAAATTCGTATTACATTGGGTAAATATAGTTTATAAGGTTTAACTGAGCGAAAATTAGGTTGAGGGTTTCTTAGAAACGAGATAAGAGTGTTATATTACCTTTTCGAGTAATACTTTAATCATGAGATTAATTTTAGTGATGGATCTTGAATTTTTGGTTCATATCTTGTCATGATCGGATTTGTAGTTTTGATTTTGATATTCATTGGGTTTACTAAAATTGAAGAATTTGCACTTCTTTGTTAGAAGTAAAGACATATTTCTTCCACGTAATTTGAATCGAGTTAGAATCATCTATTGGAATAACTAGTTTTTTCTTCGTTACATTTGTTGAAGCAAATTCTCTTTAATGTAACTGGAAAACATGAATGATTAAATCTTGATGATTAGAATGATGGATGCGAATGCATATGCATTTTGTGAAGTGGTAATTGATGAATTTTGAGGTTTGTTGTGTTGAGTTGTTTCCTTCTGTTAGATATAGTGATATGGTCTTTTTTTTTGTTTGTTTTGATTTCTCCAGTATGATGAAATCTTGGGGAAGGGAGCATTCAAGACTGTGTATGGCTCTACAACCTATATCATTTTTTAGTTTCTTTTTCGTGGATTTAATAGGTTGTTAGTTTAATTGGTATCGTATGTGTAGATATAAGGGATTTGATGAATTTGATGGGATAGAAGTTGCTTGGAATCAAATGAATATTGAAGATGTAATGCAGTCGCCTGATCAGTTGGAAAGATTATATTCAGAGGTTCATCTTTTGAAGTCTTTGAAGCATGAACACATTATGAAGTCCTATAACTATTGGGTGGATGATAAGAACAAGACTATTAACATGATAACAGAGTTATTTACTTCGGGGAGTTTGAGGCAGTGAGTTTCATGGACCATGTCTCATATTTCTTTTCTTTTCTCTTGGATTTTATTATTCATTTTATTATAATTGTATGTCGGTTTAGATATCGCAAGAAGCATAAGAATGTTGATATGAAGGCCATCAAGAACTGGGCAAGGCAGATTCTTCAGGGTTTACATTATTTGCATAATCATGATCCTCCCATAATACATCGGGATCTGAAATGTGACAATATATTTGTCAATGGAAATAATGGAGAAGTGAAAATTGGAGATCTTGGGTTGGCTATTGTCATGCAGCAGC
Organism: Xylocarpus granatum; assembly: GCA_019650275.1. Taxonomy (NCBI): domain Eukaryota; kingdom Viridiplantae; phylum Streptophyta; class Magnoliopsida; order Sapindales; family Meliaceae; genus Xylocarpus; species Xylocarpus granatum. The sequence goes on along the minus strand of BNST01000288.1, from coordinate 54,626 downwards.
CTACTGCTCGAAGTGTTATTGGTATTAACTGATAGATATCTGGCACTGTTATGACTTATATGAGACTTAGATTATCTTGGTAACTCGTGGTCTAAATTGCAGGTACTCCTGAATTCATGGCTCCAGAGCTGTATGAAGAAGAATATAATGAACTTGTTGATATTTATTCTTTTGGCATGTGCATACTGGAGATGGTTACTTGTGAGTACCCATATAATGAGTGCAAAAATCCAGCACAAATATATAAGAAGGTCACCTCTGTAAGTTCATGATCACCTGTAATGATTTCATACTGTTGTATTTCTCATTGGCCTTTTTGATATTCAAAAAGCCTGCTTATCGTAGGGTATAAAGCCTGCTTGCCTCAGTAAAGTGAATGATCCCCAAGTCAAGCAATTTATAGAAAAGTGTATCGTTCCAGTATCACTGCGATTGCCTGCCTTGGAGCTCTTGAAAGACCCTTTCCTTGCCACTGAAAATTCAAAGGAGCTGTTTTGTGATGCACAGTGGCTACCCAATCTTGTTCCTAGAGAAATGAACTTACCACAGTCTGAACCTCATCCTATGGACATAGACCTTAACCAAAAGAGGCTTTCAGCTGATTTTTGTGCAAAAAGCAATAATTGGTTTTTATCTCCAGAACTTCAGCGGTTTACTGAGAATAATGAATTCAGGTTAAGAGGAGAGAAAAATGAAGATAATACAATTTCACTGAGCTTGCGAATTGGTGATAAGTGTGGTAAGTAAATATGTTTTGCTATAAATTGTCTTATTTTTGGCTTCTCTACTGTCAGCTGATTGTTGTGTTATATCAGGCCATATCAGCAATATCCATTTTGTGTTCTACTTTGACTCTGACACTGCAATTTCAATAGCCGAGGAGATGGTTGAACAACTTGATTTGTCTAATGAAGATGTGGTTTCTATAGCTGAGTTGATTGATGGCTTGATAATGAAGCTTGTGCCCGGCTGGAACCCTTCTTTTGCAAGTACTGCCAGTCAGCAAAATAGTTTACTTAACGGTTCTTCTGTACTACAAAGCAATTTAATCTCATTGAAGTGCCTGGGGTTGTCAGGGTTCGACAAGGCATTTGCTGAGGCAGCCAGCCAGCAAAGTATTCTTTCGAAGTTGGCTGCTGTGAAATATCAAGACAATCAAGCATCAGCCAATTCAGATATATCTGCTGAATTTGATTTCCCAATCACATCGGATGCCAATAACAACCAATCTTCAGTACCTTCTGGTGACAGTCTTGATGAATGCCATAAAGTTCCAAACACAAACGATCTCAGTTTGCATTATGCAGTTTGTGATCATGTTAAGGTTACTGCTGGGGAATCCGTTTCAACCAATGAGTCCATGCAGAACTCTCAGATATCCTTCATTGATTCATGCTCTGGCATATCAAAAAATTTGAGCTTGTCAAGCATCAGCTCTCTATCCCTCTCAGACAGAGAGCATCCTGAAGGGCTAAAGCTGGAGCTTGATTTCATTATTTCAAAATATCAGCAGGGTTTTCTGGATCTCCTGAGGATGAGGGAGGAAGAGATGGAAAATGCAAGAAAGAGGTGGCTAGCTGGAAACACTGTATGAATGACCACAATTCTATTAGGAATTTTTTTTTCACCCGCTACTGTTGCTTTGGAAAAGTTAATTCTTTAGCTGATGATTTCATCTGGTTTGAAGTTTTGATGTGTAATTAAAACCTTTTCTAATCATCTATGTTTTTGATACCTAAACGTGAAACATACGCATTGATTCAGGTGGTTGCTCAGTCATTATTATTTTTTAATTTCTGCCTATTTCAGGCACTGACATTTTGATTGATTATAAGTGTTGTAATGCGACAATTTGTACTATTAAACTAGTATTTTGGTTTTATTCTGTCTCAATTATGAACTTCTTCTGTACCAATGTGGAGCTCTGAACTCATCTCTCTTGTTTTTTTTTCTTTTCTATTTCAATGTTGTAGTGAAGTGTTAAAAATTGAATGAACATTGATTATCAGTAACTTTGGTTTAAATTTCTATGATTTATTCAAAAATTCATAATCTCAAGTTACATAACTAAACTTTCTAAGTATAATAATATATAAATGTACCGTAATTAATCCTTTTTCATTTATATTTATCGTATCCTTCAATTTTTATATTTATTTTTTTATTCATTATTTTCATATAGGATAATATATTATACCCCGTCCTACTGTTGACATTTTCAAAGGCATTATAACTGAAATTGAAACGTGACAGCTCCAATGCATGTGACATAAATCATCCCTTTGCCATCAAGATCCAGAAAACTTTACCAAACATCATTTGTGGACACATGCTGTCACAGAATTTGAACCACAATCAAGTGGGTACACAATGCCGCCGACACCATTATTGTTTCTGGTAAACTCGAGATGACCCAAAAAAAAGAAAAATTGCGGAGCCTGAAGTTATACAAATGCATTGAAGTTTTGGAGCAGCAGGCTGGCTTCCATGGAAACAGACAATGCTGTAGTTCCGGTAATGGAAGAAGAAAATGTGCTTACTAGGATGCTGCATATCTAAGATGAAACGTGCAGCTTCTGCTGAGCCCATGAATTGAAAATTTCTAGGATGAAAAATCAGTCTAGATGTACAAAGAAACAAAAGAAGAATATGAAATGCAACACTTACATCAAAATATGAACCTTTCTTTCCCCCTAATATGTTGACTATTACACAGATTGGATCACTTCCAAACATCTAAATCAAGAAAAAGTCATTTACATATACCAATTGTGAACTTCCCTGTAAACACACAAGTGTTGGGGCGGAAACCAAGGTTTTGGAACATGACCAGCATTCTCAGTTCAAGAGAGGAATGTATTGGAAGTTATGAAACTGCATAAATTCAAATTTGCCACAAGATTTATTCACAAATCTTATTAACAGAATCAATGATTTACATTATAGTATCCACGCAAGAAACACAAGAAGAATGCACATAAAAGAACAATGAGTTAATCTTTTCAATTGGCGAGAATATTCTGGCCAGGACAAACATTTTGAAGCAATCCAACACTTGACACAATCAAGAGTGATAAACCAGAAATCGTCTCAGGTACTACCAGTTTTCCTTGGCTATTTTTGATTTCTCAAGAATGAATTTCCCTTCCTTGTACTTTTGTGTTTCCACGTAAGCTCGTTCGTACTTCCAACCCAACACCTCTTGGCAGTCACAGCAGTAGACATCAGCAACCGTATGCAGACCAGTCATAAGCTGCCGGTCTTCTTTAGGCCCCAACATAATATTCATGGCACGGGAGAACAGAAATGCTCGACCATTTCTTCCCTGATAACAAAATCAATGAAAGAACTTTCAGAACATGTACTTGGGCAAAGATTTTGCCATATATGGACACTACAGAATAGAATCCCACCGGTTATATTTAACAAAAATCACTTCAGCTCAACTGAATAACACAATTCATGTTTAAGTTTTTCCTCAACATACTACATAACCAAACAAGCAGCAAGCATCAATTATTTTCTTAAACAAAGCAAAGTTCCTCACCTGAAATGATTTAGAAATGACATCGTCGTGAAGGGCAACACGGTTCCGGCAATTATGGCAACTGTACAACCTTGGCCCAACCATTTCCGCCATTGGCGATGATTACAAGTACAGTCCAACCTCCGGCTCCTAAAATCAACTACAATATAAATACAAGCACACACCATTATATTAATAACAAAACACCAATGAGTAAAGTAATCAACTAAAGCTTACCTTTTAACCTAAAAGCCTATACGAATCATTGCCAATTATCCTTCGCTTGAGAAGAATCTGTTCCCGGATACAAACCAGAGAAATTGACAATGTGAAGGATCAACGTTTAGAAGAAATCATCTGCAAGAAAATTAAGAAAACAGGTTCAGTTTCGGTCTCGCGCAAGAGATTATTGTCTAAGGGACAAGATGAGAAACAAAACTACCCAACTGAATGATTGTACAAGATCAAAAGCGGTAAAGTAATACAACCAGTAATTGGAAGAAGCATTTGAAGTGAACTAAGCATAAACTCACCTCAAACTGTAATTTTTTTCAAGGGATATTCAATCATTTTAGCTTAACACAGTCAATTGTGTATTGAAATGATGAGTTGAACAGATCCGCGAATATGTTTAAGACTGTCGAGAAACCCGGAATTACATGTTAAGATTAAGGATTTATCTCTTCAAACCTGACAGCGATCCATGGTTTGGATAGATGATTCCGCGAAAGAGTGTGAAATTGTTAGGTTTTGTCTCTGAAACTGTTAAAAGAGTTCCTAAGCTGTGGTCTTTTGGTCCGGGTTTGGTGGGTTCGAAGGTGAAGATGATGACGAGTTCGTTGGAAACAGTCAGGAATTTATTGACATCACATCCATTATCAATGAAGTTGCCTAGCTTACCATTTTTTTAATTATTTGTTTTGTAGAAATGGGAAGAAATTATCAACCAACTGTAAAACAGTCCAAAAAGTGGGCAAACTCTGACAGACATTCAAGTCTGTTCTGTAGTAACTTTCCTGGCATGGCATCCTATCCTTTGTAATAATAGCTCGAGTCACTACCATACTGTGCTTTATCAGCCATCTTCCAAGCTCAACAGAGTTGGGCTCGATTAGGGTTCATTGGAACTTCCAATGGTCTTTAAAGACGACAAGTCGGGCTTGGTCATTAGTCCAGAAGAAATGATGGGCCGTAGAATGCTCATTTAGGGTGGGCCTTGTCATTCTAAAACAAGTGGTGGTCCATAATCTACTGCATGTATTGTCGTCCATGTCAGAAAAATGAAGTCGGGGGGCATTCATGAAAGTTGTCTCCATGCATATTATTCTGATTCAAACGCAAAGCAAACAAAACAATCAGTTTTGCAGCTGGCCAGGACGGGCATGCTAGAGTCATTTATTTGATTGGGGCCTTCACTGTCATTGCCCGTTGCTTTAGCCCGCCTGGTCCTCATTGATGATACTCTTCATCGGGATGCGTTTGGATTTTACAGGACCTTAAAATTTGCAGTAGTTTGAGTAAATACTACAGATTCATATAATTATCCCAAATTTTAACCGCAAAAGATAGGACTTTGACTATGATTTCTGTTCAATCTGAGCAATAATTGATGCTCAAATGAGAAGAATGAGAGTTTTAGCTAATTAAGCAACAATGAAGAATCTGTGGACAAGCCAAGCGATAACGCCTATCATGTTCAACTCTCTTTCTCTTCTATCACAACCCAAGCCGCCAGAATTCTACGTAAATGAAGACGCAACGCGTTTCAACATCGAACGCTAGAAAATATTCTGGGAATCTGAATCTACGGAGCTCCTTTTTCGGATATGCCGGGTGGTACCAAAATCTGTTGGTGGCTACGACTTCCAGGTAGAGACTGTGACAGGTAGTTTGAAAATGGGCATGACAAAGAGTATGAATTGACCCTCGTGTTAATAAATTCTCTTTGGCTCTTTCTGACTGTTGAGATCAAAATTTCCGAAAAATTACCAGTGTTTCATTACCTTTCTGTCAGCCAACCATTGCTATGAATACGTAAATGGTAGCTGCAACGAAACTTACCTAATTATTTTGGTAGCTAAACATACTTATAGTCTGCTGTCCGCTCATTTGTGAATCTCGCCATACCATCTGCAATAAGAGAAATAGACCATGGAAGAAGAATCTGCACACGAAATTCTAACTCCTTTAAGTAAGTCTTGCTATAACTTAGCTTCAGATTTAATCTAGTAATTCTTTTACTTGCTGCAAATCTACCCAATTTACTGAATATTTCTGTGCAGTATCTACAGAATATGAAGGTTCTAACATGGCATCAACTTCATCTCAAGCCTTGGCAGCAAAATCTCTATCAGAGATTGAAGAAACGCAAGAACCTGAAGAAAACTCCCCTGTAAAACAAGTTGCCTTAACGGTATCAACGACGGATGATCCTTCTTTGCCAGTTCTCACCTTTCGAATGTGGGTTTTAGGCACTCTTTCGTGTGTTCTCTTATCATTTCTGAACCAATTCTTCTGGTACCGCACAGAGCCTCTAACAATCACAGCAATTTCGGCTCAAATAGCAGTGGTTCCTATCGGCCAACTGATGGCTGCCAAAATCACAGACCGTGTCTTCTTCAAAGGAACTCGTTGGGAATTTACACTGAATCCTGGACCCTTCAATGTTAAAGAACATGTCCTGATCACAATCTTTGCCAATTCCGGAGCTGGCAGCGTTTACGCAATTCATGTTGTTACTGTAGTCAAAGTCTTTTACAAGAAGCACATTACCTTCTTTGTCTCCCTCCTCGTTGTCTTCACCACACAGGTTAGATCTTCCATCTTATTTTTTGGGAAATAATTTTCTGAATGTTAGGTTTGATGGGGTTGGAACTTGGAATGTTAGGTGCTGGGATTTGGTTGGGCAGGGATATTCAGAAGGTATTTGGTGGAACCAGCAGCTATGTGGTGGCCAGCAAATCTTGTTCAAGTTTCTCTCTTCCGGTAATCTATTTTTCTCGTAATTCGCTTATCTGCGTCTTCTGTTTTCCATTTCTCCGTTATGTTGTGCCGATTTTCAGATGCATTTCTGAGGATTTCCTTCAGTTTGGGTGCATGTGGTTACTGTTGAATATTCATATGCCACCTGACTTTCAAAATGCACGTGGGAAACTGACAAAGAGGATACCTTTTCCATTTACAGGGCTCTACACGAGAAAGAGAAGCGGCCCAAAGGCGGTGTGACCCGAACCCAGTTCTTCGTTATTGCCTTCATATGCAGCTTTGCTTACTATGTATTTCCAGGCTACCTCTTTGAAATGCTTACTTCCCTCTCTTGGATATGCTGGATATTTCCCAAATCTGTTCTAGCCCAACAGCTCGGTTCAGGCCTTTATGGGCTAGGAATTGGGGCTCTTGGAATCGACTGGTCCACTATTTCGTCTTACCTTGGAAGCCCACTAGCCAGTCCATGGTTTGCCACGGCCAACGTTGCTGCAGGATTTGTTTTTGTAATGTATGTTTTGACTCCCGTATGCTATTGGCTGGACGTCTACAAAGCCAGAACATTCCCGATATTTTCTGACGATCTTTTCACATCGACCGGTGAAGAATACAACATTTCAGCGATCATTGACTCTAATTTCCACCTTGATGTCGCCGCCTACGAGCGAGAAGGTCCTCTCTACCTGAGCACATTTTTTGCCATGACTTACGGCGTTGGCTTTGCTGCACTTACAGCTACAGCTGTACATGTTGCACTGTTCCATGGAAGGTAGTAAAACTGTAGTTTAGAATATTTATAATGATGTAGAAAGTATGTGACAAAATTAAAGCTCACTTCAGCTATGAAACGCAGGGAAATATGGGAGCAAAGTAAGGCAAGTTTTCAAGAAAAAGGAATGGACATACATACTAAATTGATGAGAAAGTACAAGCAAGTTCCAGAGTGGTGGTTTGTGTGCATTCTTTTGATAAATATAGCAGCCACCATTTTTGCTTGCGAATATTACAATGATCAGCTTCAGTTGCCATGGTGGGGTGTTTTACTAGCGTGTGCAATCGCCATTGTATTCACTCTTCCCATTGGAATCATCACAGCCATCACAAACCAGGTATTCATTTCACATTGTTACTGTAACTCAAGCAAAATGTCCCTCAAATTTATCAGCTGATATCTATAATTACCTGTTGATCTCTTGCCAATGACAGACACCAGGATTGAACATTATCACCGAGTACATAATTGGGTATATATATCCAGGATACCCAGTCGCTAACATGTGCTTCAAGGTGTATGGATACATAAGCATGACACAGGCTGTCACTTTCCTGCAGGACTTCAAGCTCGGCCACTATATGAAAATTCCTCCTAGAACAATGTTCATGGCACAGGTCGGTCAGTTTCCATTTGATTCCAAAACCTTTTGTTAACATTGCATCAGATCAATAAGAATTCTCGGAATGTGCTCAGATTGTAGGAACGGTAATAGCCTGTTTCGTGTACTTGGGCACTGCTTGGTGGCTAATGGAAAGCATTTCCGACATCTGCGAGACAACGGCTTCAAACAGCGTTTGGACTTGCCCAAGTGACACAGTCTTCTACGATGCATCCGTTATCTGGGGACTGATCGGACCGCGCAGAATTTTCGGAGATTTGGGAACTTACGAGGCAATAAACTGGTTCTTCTTAGGCGGAGCAATAGCTCCAATTCTTGTATGGCTAGCTTCCAAGGCATTTCCAAATCAAGAATGGATTAAACTCATCAACATGCCGGTGTTAATCGGTGCCACAGGAATGATGCCACCAGCTACGGCAGTTAACTACACAACTTGGATAATTATGGGGTTTCTTTCAGGATTTGTTGTCTATAGATATCGACCGGACTTGTGGCAGCGTTACAATTATGTTCTTTCCGGTGCCCTGGATGCTGGGCTTGCTTTTATGGGTGTACTTATTTACTTGTGTCTGGGGTTAGAAAGTGTTAGTCTTGATTGGTGGGGAAATGATCTCGATGGTTGTCCGTATGCTTCTTGCCCGACGGCCCCAGGAGTCGTCGTCGAGGGCTGCCCAGTTTTCACCTAAGACAAAACTTGCATGGTTTGGGTTCCTTCTTGCAGATAGGCCGTGATCTCTCTCCAGTAACTTAAATAAATTTTAATTGTAATTAATAATAAATAATTTATATATTATTTTAATTTTTTTATTTATATAATAAAATATAAGATTAATTTATAATTATAAATTATTTATTATTAATTATACTTAATATTAAAAACTTCTTTTTTTTGTTTTTTCAAAGTTAAAAGACAAAGTGAAAAAGAGGCAAGTCCTAATCCTATTATATATAATACGCGGTATATTCATTTGCTTGAGCCTGGCCGGGCCAGGACTAGAGTCGACTGAACTCCGAGCCACAAACTTGCGCAGCTGACAATGGAAACCGAAGAGAGCAGCGCTGGGAGCATCAAAACGCTGCGTTCTCGACTGGAATCACGAATCGAGTCCCAACGCAAAACCCACCTGGAACTTCTCTCGTCTCTCCAAAACGCAGTCCCGAATCTCGTCCCCTCTCTCGATCTCTCTCTAAATCTCATATCCAATGTAAACCACCGAGCTTTCAACCCTACCCCTACCCTCCCTGAAATCCCCAGTTTGCCCCCGAAAACCCACAATAATCACAGCAACAGTGATGTCAAACAGGAGTTGACCGAGAATTTGCTACGGTCTCCCGAGGGTGCGGAGGAGAAGAGAGCGGGGAAGTTTGTCGCTGAAAAGAGCGGGAGTCCGATGGCTGTTGTGAAGGCGATGGTGGCGACCTGTTTGTTACAGCGCGTGCCTTTCAAGCCCATAGATTCGTCGATTATATCGAGGAAGTTGGAGAGTGACGCGAACTTGACGTTGCCGGAGAAAAAGGCGTTGAGAGAGGTCGGCGGTGAGTCCGGTGCGATTTTGGCGGTGGAGACGGCATTGAAGAGGATAGCTGAAGATAACGGCGGAGTCGAGCTCGACGAGTTGTCAATTAGTGGAAAATCAAGGGTTATGGTTTTGAGCATCGATAAAATTCGTTTGTTGAGAGAATTGCCAGAAAGTTTTCAGTTGAAGCAAGAAGTAAAGCAAGAGGTAAACGAAGGTGTGAATAATCAAAATCAAGGTCAAATGGATATGCTTGGAATTCAACGGCCTGAGTTGTGGGATCCGAACATGGCGGGAATGGCATCAATTTATGGAAGAGGAGGAGCAGGAGGGATGATGGGGCCCAGGGGAAGAGGAGGAATGATGGGCATGCATCGAGGAGGGGCGATGAATAGTAATAATAGGCAGCAGAAGATGACGACGAGAACAGAAGAGGATGATTGGATTGATATTCAAGAAATGTTGAGTAAGAAGACATACAAGGAATCTCAGAGGTCGAAAGCTGGTGAGGAATTATTGGACCTGATTCAACGACCCACAGCTAAGGAAACTGCTGTGGCTGCAAAGGTATTTGGTCTTCTTTGTGTTTGACGTATGCATATGATTATTACTAGTAGATATTTAATTGGTTATTATTTTGTTTGGTCTTTTTGATAGTTCAAGAGCAAAGGTGGTTCTCAAGTGAAGGAATATTGTTCTTCACTAACTAAAGAGGATTGCAGACTTAAATCTGGTTCCTTTGCAGCTTGTGAGAAGGTTGGTGGGATGTTTCACATTGTTAGCATTGTTTATTTTGTAAATAATGGTTGGTGTTTTGTTGGAGATGTCAGTTGTGAATTCAGTATGTTAGATGTATAACAGATTGATAGCAAGCATAGTGCTCAAATGCTTGTTAGTACACCTTTAATTAACAAAAAAAAGACGACCATATAAACTGTTTAACATTTGGTATTATGATGGCTATGGTTATACCTTAGGATAGAACTCAGTGGGTGGTGTTTGTTAAAATAATTACACACCAATTTCCTTATAATTATACCTTTGGCTGGGACACAATGGAGAGAAGCTTCAAGTACCTGATACCAACTAAGTTGTAGTTGGTTATTTGTTGAGTTGAATCGAGTAATATGAATAATAAGACCCTGAGATATTTATACTTATTCTATACAACAATTCTTTGCAGGTTCATTTTCGGCGAATAATTGCTCCGCATACTGACATTACTTTAGGTGACTGTTCTTTTCTTGATACTTGCCGGCACATGAAGGTAACAATATTTTTCTGTGCAACGAACATTTTAATTTGATATTATTTACAATTTTTTTTATCAAGAAAGTAATATTTTTGTTTTATTCTCAACAGACATGCAAGTACATTCACTATGAGCTGGATCCGGAGAGAGATTTACCACCTACAATGATCGGTGCTGGTCTTCCCCCACCCAAACCATTAAAGCCTCAGCGTCCTGAATATTGTTCCGAAGTAGAACTTGGTGAACCACAATGGATTCAATGTGATATTCGTACTTTTAGAATGGATATTTTAGGACAATTTGGAGTTATAATGGCAGATCCTCCCTGGGATATTCACATGGAATTGCCTTATGGGACGATGGCTGATGATGAGATGCGCAATCTTAATGTTCCTGCATTGCAAACTGATGGTCTGATTTTTCTATGGGTAACTGGACGTGCAATGGAGCTTGGACGTGAATGGTATGTATTAATATCTCAGTACAGAGTTGAACATCACTACATAAGAATCCCTAAATAGGCTTCATATGAATGCTATGCCTTGCAGTTTAGAACAATGGGGATACAAGCGTGTTGAGGAGATCATATGGGTGAAGACTAATCAACTTCAGCGTATAATTAGGACAGGGCGGACAGGTCATTGGCTCAATCATAGTAAGGAGCACTGCCTTGTCGGAATAAAGGGGAATCCAGAAGTAAATAGGAATATTGATACTGATGTCATAGTTGCTGAGGTTCGAGAGACAAGCCGTAAGCCGGATGAGGTTTGTTTGCAACATTCCACTGTTTTTGATAATTGACTCGTTGCTTTTTACAATTCTGTTTTGCCTCTTTGAGATAATGCTGTTCATACTATTGTAGGCTTGAAACAGAGCAATAGCTGTAATCTCTTTCCTTATGAAGTGAAAAGTATTATCTTAGGATTGTTTCAATTTAGTCACTGCCTATTTGTTGTTTCTGATGTGATTTAATTTGAAATAATTCAGTCCTTCCTTACTTGATGCATACAGTTGTGTTCTTATGAATGCATTTTCTGGCAGATGTACCCTATGCTGGAGAGGATCAGTCCCAGGACAAGAAAGTTGGAATTGTTTGCTCGCATGCATAATACTCATGCCGGGTGTGCTGTCTTGAATCTTAATTATGAATTTTAATTTTACATGCTTCAATATTACTGTGTCTAGTATTGATACTGATTTTAGCAAAATTAAAGTGCAAGTATCTCCACACATGTAAGACAGCTCTTACTTGTTAAAGGTCAGGATTGACAATTTTCCTATGATGTCTCTTGAGATCTTTTCTTTAGCTACTTTCATTGAATCTGGTTTTGTCATTTTTAATCAGGTGGATGTCACTTGGCAATCAATTGGAAGGAGTACGATTGGTTGATGAGGGCCTACGGGCAAGATTCAAAGCTGCTTACCCGGAAGTCGAAGTGCAGCCAGCTTCCCCTCCCAGAGCTTCAGCAATGGAAATAGATTCCAATGCTAGTCAAACAAGGAGTCCTTTTGAGTCAAGGTCCTCTGCAATGCAGTTTGCAGAGCAGCCGGCTGCTCCCGAAGTTGCCTACCCTTCTGAAGAGAGGCCAATGGCTGTAGATGCTGATGTGATCAACTGAATAATGCTTGCCGCTGTATTCTTGGCTGTTTATAGCCAGAAATTCTCCCTCGCATATTCATTTCTCTAAGTTACCATATGAGAATATGAGAAATAGAAGAAATTTTGTTCTACATCTTGACCTACTAATTCTCTAACCCATTTGATACACCGTGTAAGTTTGAACAGTTATAACAGTTGGCAGGTCCTCGTCATAATTCAATCGTTCAACCTAAATCATTTTTGCGTGGGGTAGGCAAAGAAAGATGGGCCGATGATACTTTACGGAGCAGCTAAAAATCCACCCAAATGTATAATTTCCTTTCTCGCGAATTCCCATTTCTCTGTTACTCTCCGAGGCTCTTGCGTCAACAACCGAACCTACAGAGGCATCCGAAGAGAAGTTGTCGGCGTAAAGCTCAGAAACAGCTGGCAGTTACTAATTAATCAATATGCAGAAAGCCTTTGTTCCCTTGGGCGGTGTTGCTTTGAACCTATTACGGTTCAACTTTCTCGTTCTTATATCCTGGAAATTGACATTTTCTTTTCATAGAAAGATGCGTGGTAGGCAACGGTAAACTTTCTTTTTCGCAAGCTCATAGATTCGTTTTTACATTGATCTGGCAATTCAAACACATAACAGAAGCAGCATCAATTCCACCACCTTAAAATCCGAACAGTGTTTTTTCTCAAGTTGTAACAAAGAATTACAAAACCAATATATGGTGTGAACCAATGATCTAGAGAAGTGCAAAAATGAAGTAACTGAATTCTAAAATTAATTATGCTGGCCACATGATGCCGTTGATTATTGCACAGGCTATCGATCCGATCACAGCTGTTACGGCGACTGAGAATCTTACTGATAGTGAAGAAGAAGGAGGGTGTGGAATGGAGCCAAACGCATTTGTGTAAGAGGGTGCCATTTCAGGAAGAGCACTTGGACCATAAGATGGAGAATATGCAGATACATTTCCGACAGTGATGTGTAGCTTCTGCTTCTTTTGACAGTGCCCTGGTTCTCCACTAGTGAAATAGAAATTCCCTTCCGAAGTAATGTTAAAAAGGGAGTTTCCGTTGTTCATGTACAGGATTGGATCAGTAATGTTACATGAGTTGTAAGATTGCTCTGTTACTTGAATCACTGAATCTTGACTTGGTGGGTACAAGAACACTGCAATAATGTAAGAAGAACATATGATGATTGATGAAAGATCAGAAAAATAAGAGAACAAGGAAGAAGAGGAACTTACATAGGGAATCTCCAATGGCGAAGGTGTGATATTTGGACCATGTGGCATAGACAAGAGGATTTGCTGAAGTGGGAATGCCCCAAGCATCTAAATCTCCAACTTTGTACTGATAGCAGAAGACTTTGGTTTGCAGTTGCAGTAACAGAAGAAGCTGAAAAGCCAACAAGAAATGAAATCTAGGACTCCTAAGATTGGCCATTTCTCTTGCAACGAGAACTTAGTTCTTCTCTCTCTCTCTCTCTCTCTCAAATTTAGAAACGAATCCAGAGTCTAGAGGGTGAACGCTTATCAACCTAAATGTCCGAAGATAGATAGGCGAAGAAAAAGATTACAAGTTGGAAGTTTAATTTACTTTAATACCCTCTTATGGAAATTTAAAACGAAAGTCCTCAGCTTAAATGAGCAAGGGCTAAACATTTTTAAAAATTCAATATATGGTTAATAATAGTTTGCACATGGGACAGTTGGATTTGGTTCTTCCCAGCTGTGAATCCAAATGGGTATGAAGAGGAGAGATATTGGAAGAGGGGTCGGTGGGGTGGTGGCGACCGGGCGGGCGCTTCAGCAAACATCAAATATTACTGGATGGATTGATTCAATCCATGATCATGTAGACAGAATACGATAAAACAGAGAGACCTGTCTCCTCTCACATGGTGAGTTTTCTGGGGTTTATCATCTCTAACAATTCCCAAACTTGAAAAGAAAGTTGCTTCATTCTTCAGCCAGACAGCTTCAAACTGTCACTGAACATGCGTATAAATGACAGTCTACAGTTTTTACAGTTTGACCAGGAATATCCAGAAAAAATGGAATTACCAACTCTCTTTCTACCGTACTGCAAATGGAGGTAAAATATCTTAGATTTGCATAAGAGATTTGGAACCGAATCCAGAAAATAAACGAATTGTTCTTATGGAAGTAGAAAAATCCATTGCGATGACACAAATTATGGGATGAATTGGGGAGGCAGACTAATCTAAACAGATCAATGTAATAACACTTGAGAATTGTCTACTTATCTGGGCAAATATTATCAGACGTGATATACTGGACAGATGTGCAGCATCAGTCTACTGTATTTCGCAAAAACACTATCTAAAAGCAGTGAGTCAAGCCATTCATCTACTACCAATCATTTCTAATACATTAAATTCACTGCCTGCGTAACTATCAAAACCTTAACTATCATATGAAGCAGAGCTCAGCGGAAAATCCTCCCCTTTACTTATTATTCAGATTGCAGTTTGTAACGAGAAGATGCACAGTTGCAATCTCAAAACTTTTCAGGTGTTTATTCGTCAAGGTAAGTGAATCAGACATTAAGTGGTTGCGCCTCAGAAATTCTCTCCCTCGTTGTTGTCCAATCTTGTGATTCTGTGACAAAAGCAATGCATTTGTAAGGAAGGTTAGTTAACACAAGTATAGTTTAATATTAGATTAAAAAAAGAATATTTAACAGAAATGATGGTAATCGAGCAAATACGATTCAATGACAATCAAAAAACTCACTTGACTTTTGGCTCTCTGCAATCACCAGGAGCCGCCTGTGCAATACAGATGCCATGAAGGGGCACATCGAGCACATGCCAAACATGATGGTGATGGGAAACGCATTAACCTTTAAAAAGGATACAGACCAATTTTTACAAACATGAGAGTGTTGTCCCATAAGAATGTTGGAACTCACGCTGTAGAACACAATGCAGACAAAGATGTTGAGAGGAATTCGAAAGAAGTTCATGATGGCGCTCCTAGCCTCCTCCGGGATGTATTGGGACCTCATCTTCATCATAGATGGCCAGAATATCCCGACACAGTCCTCAAAAGTGCAAAAACAATCAGCTGAAGGCAACCAGAAAATGAGATGCTTCCACCTCTCACGTCAGGAGGTGTATCCAAGAACTGTTCAAACTCACAGAAAACTTACTAGAGCCACCAGTGTTTCCGCAGCACTACAAGTAAATGTAAAATTTACCTAGATAAGAAAGACAAAAAGATTGAAGAATCCACAGTATACATTTGTAAAAATGGGAATCAGGAGGGAAGCCAAAGAGAGTACAAAAACAATCTGCATATAGCTCTCAACTTTCAGGGATGAGGGGGCCACAAGTCGAGAGGCAAATGAACTTCTGAACATTGAAGCCAGCATGAATGTTGCGAATATGAACCTGTGTAGAATTTCCCCATCATTTGAACCTTCAAATAGGGACTGTATGACACCCAACAATGCAATTTTCTCATCTGATCAAGATGGAAAATGATATTAATAGAACTTTCCAAATGATCAAAAAGCATAAAGTGGACAAGGTGAGGGATAGGAATTACGCCATGGGATAGGTAGAAGAAAACTGTAGAGAACACTTGATCCCTTGTTTTATCTAAAATGGATCAAAGTTCACATAAACAAGCCAAATGGACATGGCTGACTCAAAGGGTATAATCGATGCAGGGATAGATGTCAGCAGAGATAACATTTAAGAAGAAGGAATCAGAGACAATGCAGGATAGGAGATCTGCACAGTCCTTGGTATTTGTCTTATGGATAAAACTTTTAATCCATACAATGATTACCACATAGTGAAAAGTCAGTAAGCCGAGAATACAAAAAAGACTAGTTTAGAGATTTACCAGAAGCAATGGCAATGGTAGCACCCTTGAACTGAGCAAACAAGCCCTTGTTTTCCCAAGTGTTTCCATAGTTTTCAGTCCATGATGACAATATGATGACCATGCCAATGGCAAGAAAGCATGCAGCAGCATCAAACGGAGCAACAGGGCCAAAACCCAACTAGTAAATTACCAAACAACCCAGAGATGATGGCAATGAAACCATTTCCCAGAAATATTGCCGTAGAGACGGTTACTGACAACCATTGTTGATCAAAACCCCTCCGAAAAATTAAAAATGAGCAATAAGACGCAAAACAAAATACTTAAACAGAAAAATGATTCTGCAAATATCCCCTGCACAAGTAGACCTCAAAGGATTCTTGGTAAAACAAGCCAGAAACTCTCAAGAGTCCTAGATTCATGAAATTCCATTGGAGAAAATAGTTAATTACCACTTCCTATTTGGCAGTATTCTCTGCAAACCATTCTACTATATGCTTCAGCCTTCACATTTTAAGATGCCCAAGTGCTTGATGCATTTACAGCATAGCATGCAATTGAAGAATTTTTAAAAGTTATGTTTGCTTAAGGAATAGCAACTTATTAGTGGAGCAATCACACACCTTATTGTGTTCTGCAACATGCCGAGACTCAAAGGCTGAAAAGAGTGGAGAAGCGGCAATGCCTTCCAATATAAGTCCCACCATCATAACTTTGTAATTAGGAGAATGTTTAGCGGTGCAGCTTAGAAAGTAAACTAGACAGTAGGTCACACATACTCTCTTACAGGCCCTAAATTAGAAATACGATTAGAAATCAATAATCCAAACAGTATTTGATAAGCAACTTTTTCTTTCTTTCAAGAAAAGTTTGCAAGTATGGATTGAATGAATATAAGATCTTATTATTTGTCAGCTAGGGATCCAACAATTGTTCCGAACAACATAGACGATCCAAAACCAGCTATAAAGAGCTGCCCAATCTCCCCCTTATCAATTCCATACTGGCTGTAGAAGTAGTACACATGTGGACCCTGCAGCCAATCTCCGGCTATTGCCACAACCCAATTCAGCCAACTTTTCAACAAGACGAGACACAAATTTATGCATAATGAACATCCACAACAACATCACACCCTTCAGACAACTCCAAATAATAAGGATAGATTTTTATAAGTTATAATCATTTGCCTTGTAGCATATGCATTTTAGTTTCTCGCATGCAACTAATCCTCTAAATCACTTCAAAATAAAAACATTACAATGCCAATGTTAAAGATCCAACATGATCAAGCAGGTATCAGGAATATACCAAAAACCTTTTATCATATTATATCACTTTTGTTCCTTTTCAATCTAAGAACTAGATCAAAAGAAACTAACTCAAATCAAGAAAAATTTTACAACCACGGAATTAAAAGGAAGCCAACTAGGCAAAGACAGAGAACACTTAAAAAAAATTACAAATTACCCATCATAAGGGAGTAACACAGCCTTTGCCCGTTTCGCTCAGCTCCATGGGTTGTCACCACTGCTGCGAGACAAACGAAAAAGGTAAAACGACTCCATTTCTCTGTTTGTGTTTCCTTTTTCCTTTTTCTCTTACAGAAAAGTTTTTATACACTAGAAGGTAAGGGATATTAAAAGAGGCATGCGATCAGCTCAGAAATTTATATTTTTACTGTATCTGTCGACGAGTGTGTGAGGTGAGGATTATTTATGAATCAAGAAAGAACAGCCAGACAGACTCGTGTTTCATGATTTCCCCGGGGAATTTGTTTCTTTATTTTCTTTTTCTAAATAATCATTTTAATTCTTATTTCGATTTTTTTTCTCTTTTCGTTTGTATTATGGGTAATACAAACGACACGTACATCAGTATACAACGGATCTAGTTTGCAGTTATGTTGGATTTAACACACACGTCATAATCTCATTTTCATTTTATTTACTAAAGAAATAAACTCTGCCTTAGGAGATAGAAAGAAAAAAAAAGACTTTGTGTTTTTTATAAAATATTACTCGATGTTGTGATCATGTAGTAACCATGGGAAGCTTAAACTTCTTGACATCATCAACGGCGCCGCTTCTGAACAACGCCACGTCGGCAGCACCACAAATCATACGGTATACGCGCCTTTTCAGCTCATCAGGCCCGTCGTGCGGCATGGCAAAACCACCCAAATAAGGACGACGACCACGGCTGCCTAACACTGCTTTCTCAGCCGTCGTCATCAACTCCTTGACTTTCTCGTTCCCTGGGTCTGTTAAGCATCCGATGCTCGCACTCAAATCCAAGGGTCCTATCATCACACAGTCAACACCATCGACCACTGAAACCTCTCTAACCCTTTTCACAGCTTTCTCTGATTCAACCTGGCACATGACCAGCAACTCCTTATCGCAATGGTTCAAGTATTCTTCATCAATCCCGTACTTCGAAACTCTCACAACTGGGTGTGCAGCACCACGTATGATACAGCTTTTTCGGCCGAATCAGGATCGTCAATCATGGGGAACATCAGGCCATGCGGGCCCAAGTCAAGTGCTTTTTTGGCCCAGGTGGGAGAATTTTCTGGTTAGCGAAGGATAGCTGGAGTCTGTGTGGCGGCGAGTGCGCGGAGGCAGGAAAGAGCTTCAGAGATGCCACCGTAGCCGTGCTCCATGTCAATGACTACAAAATCGTAGCCAGCACAACCGGAGATTTCAGCAAGGGTCGGAAAGAAGCTGAGGCAGAAGATGCCGTACAGGGTTTCCCCGTCATCGAGACGAGACTTCAGGGTTTTGATAGAACTTATTGTGTTGTTGAGTGATGACATATCTTTTTTGGGTGTTGAGAATCAGAAGATGATCTTGTTTTTATCATACACACGAGGAAATTGTAAGTGGGTACTCCTTAATAAGGTTGCTTTTTATCTCCTCATCTGCAGGATAAGAAAGTACAGCTGCAGTCGAAATTCTAGGATGTTATCCTGATAAGAGAATGCGGCCAACGAGGATAATGGTAATTGCATTTCATTTGTAATGCGAATTTCAAATGTAGAGATAGACTACTGAGCAAGGTTTTGATTCTCTGCAAAACAGGTAGCACATTACTTTCATGTGCCAGCAACAATGAAAAACCACCAGCGCCTTCTGTATCCTTACCGCAGAACCCAACTAAGAGGAATTCTCTGCTCCATTCGGTTTTCAGCCCAACTAAGAGTATACTCTGGTCCATTCGCTTGGTTCCGGTTTAGCAAGTAACAATTGTAATAAGAATATATTTCAAGATGCACATGTATCTAACTTCTGGCAAAAGCCTGCCATGAGCCATAAAACCAAACCAACGGGATAACAACACATTGGCTGACTACATTTACAGACAACCATTTTGAACTTCCAAGCAGGCAATGTGGTAGAAAATGTGCAAATTTGGGGAAACATGTGCAGAACAAATGGCCTATACCTTTCGTATATCAATACCGTATAAGAAAAGACCCTTTCTTCATGCACTAAAACATTCTTGGCATTCTCGCCACTTGATAGTGCCACAAAAGAAGATTGAGGAAGGCAGCCTCCGTTTCAGCCAAATCTCACAGCCTAAGATTGAACAAGTCAATAGAAACCTAAGCTTAAGCTTGTCAATTGGCGGGCATCAAAGCTTCGGCAGCATATACAATCAAATCCCTTGCCCTTATCCCACACAAGTTCTAGATATCCACGTGACCTCATTTCCTGGGGTGAGGCGTGGCAAATCCGGCCCCGCAAGCAATGAACAATAAAGCGATTTTAAGTCATTCAGAAGCCCTTCTACTGAAAGTATGCATTTAGCCAAGTAACAAGTGTACAGTGATGAGTTTGAACATACTTTCAAGCGAGTATTGCTCACATGTCTTTAAAAACTCCGTGGCCTGTTGTTCAGATATTAACAGTTGAAGCTAGCATAAGTAATGCGCTCTCGGTACAAAACGATAATGGATGGAGTTTATACCTACTGTCTATGAACATGCATTACCTGATTCTCTGTATTCATGTAGCCATTTAGAAGCCTCTATGCAAGGAGCACAACAGCGAAATGATGCTCCGATTCTCAGGTATTGTTTCCGAAGTTGAAGGGGCCATGGGCGGGCTCCCATCTAGCAAAGTTGGCCCCCTCTAAAAACAAGGCCATTTTTAACTTCAGACAAAAGATTATATAAAACAATGAGCGTAGTATTCTTCTGTTGCTTTTGTATTAAGTGCACATTTGTAATTTGTAATTCTTTTATGAGCTTCTTCCTCACTCTCTGTGAATCCCTCTCCATGATTAAGATACTCAACTACACAAACTGAGATATGTCTTGTTAACAAAATATTGTAGGTTGAAGAAACTTAGTATCTGACGAAATGAGAACTTACCATCCAAGGAACGGGCAAATTTGTCCCTGTTTCGAATTATTAGATTATGGAGATTCTTGCCTACCCAAATCGGGAAAATAAGTATGCTAACAAGAATGCACAAGGAAGTTCCAATGAGATTATCCGCGCTGTAACCCGATACTGTTACCAAGCTGAAGGTGAGGATTCTACAATGGGAGAATGTTGCTTGGGTAATCAATGCTGGGGATTACTACTAATCAAGTATTTATATATAAAGGAAGTATACCGTATCTCGCACTTACTTTCTAACCAATGCCGTAGCATAGCCTACCATTTGCTTTCCAAATTTTATCTCAAAAAATATATAAGTGGCATTTATTACAATGCCCTTCTTCATCTTGCAACCTGTGCCGAGTTAAAATTCATCTATAAATAAGCTTTAGGCAACTGTAAAGACAGTGAAGTTGACAAAGTTCCAAGATCAAGCATATAATTCATCCAGCGTGTTAAGAGTAGAATTGCCATAGGTTATGATAACATGATAATGTTAGAAACAGACACAGTTGTTTTGACAAGAAATACATTGCACATTTCCCCCTCCAAATTGAATAAACTCTTAAGAGGGTAAATGGTCACTTGAATAATAACTTTTAAGAACGAAAATTGTAACATCAAATGCAGGAAATCTGAAAGAAAAAGAAGCAATCCTTGAATGATATTCTATCTCATTATGAAATCTGACTTTTCTGCATTTAGAGCTTCAAAGCATCTTGAGCCATGGCTAAAGCACCTTCGTAACTTTGATTTCCGCCAATAAATCCACTCATGTGGACAAAGATGCAACCCGGTATCCCTGCCTCCTTTGAGAGTTTGTCATCTCTCAGACCTCTCCACTGGGCAGGAAGAGGCTTCCGGCTCTCGAATCTATCAGGAGACACTGCCACTGCCTGCACTCGCCATTGTTTGCCCCTGTCATCCTGCATATTGTATTGGGACAGGTACATCTCATTATCACATTTTATCCCACACTAGAATTTTTTTTTAACTAACAATTTAGATCAAACTGGCATCAATTTTGGTGGGGAGGAGATGAAGTATGCAAGTTGCTGGGCGACGTATATCAATACATACCTCATAAAGAACATATTTAATAAGAGGCTCGGTCTTCATCTCCTCCTCAAGCTCAAACAAGTGAAGCTTCCACTGCAGGGTAAGCAATCCAAGTATTGAACAAGTCATTTTCACCAGGTAATAAATAAGTTTATAACGTGATTTCTTAATGCAAGTTGTATGGCTTTATTCAAAGCCCAATTTCAAAGGCAAATCTTGTTGATACCAATAGTACTAGCAGTATTAGTAGTCAAACAGATGGAAATATAGTAGAACAGACACATCTACTTACCAGACAATTTCTTTTCAAAACCATAATTTCACCACTAGGATCAATATCATATCTTGCTGCAATACAATCCATTACAATTGCCCGTGCCGGTAACCATGATCTCACATAAAATCGAACAATCTGAAATGGAAAAAGTTGTAAAAATATAAAGATATGAGAAATACATGAAAGGATTTCAATGCTTAAATTGAACAAATAAGAAAGCCTTCCACACAGTCCAACAAAGATGGGGGCACATTTTAAATTAAGTAAATCAAATAAATAGAAAACAAAAAAAGTTTACATATATCCATTAATTTGGGAAGAACCTCACATCCAGAAACTCACTGCCGGCCAGAGCCATTGCTCGTTGAAAGGCTTCATTCTCCTTCTCAGCTGATTGATCGGGTTCTACCCAATCCAAATTCAGTTTACCTACCCTAGAAGACAAATGTGTATTATTCAAATACCTTGGAGGCTTGTCTGTGTCATATTGATTTATTCCATTATCAATAGCATCAATCGCCTGAGAAAATAATGAAGAATGAATCATCAATTAGAAATTAATAGTCTGAATAAAGACAAGGCAAGGATACTGTCAAATATATTTTGGGCTGCTCACAAACTTTTAAAGCAAGTTATTGAGGGGTAGAAAATTAAGAAAACCACCTCTATAAGCACACAGGTATCACAAAAATTCTCACAACTAGAACCAAAGCACTTCTTAGTCCTGCCACTGTCTTATCGTGCTTCTCATAGTTAAAGCAAACATCATTGAAGTTTGTCAATTACTTTCTCAAACTTCTAACTCCTCTCCAAGACCCCAAATTACCAATTCAAGGAATAGTGAACCATTAACACGGCACAATTGTGTACTGGAATTACTGAACTTCAATCTAAATAAAGAGTTGCTCAAAAAACTCTCAAGCAAAAAGAAAACACAATCATATGAGTCATAAGAAACAAGAGAATTCAACTTGTTTAATGCTAGCAAGTACATCTGAATGGGGAAAAAACTGGCTGAAAAAAGAATTAGGAACATTAATCATTAAGAAAAGCAACCACTCCTAGACCACAAGATAGTAATAAAGTTACAGAGAAATGGTAAGAAACTGTGTAACTGATAAATAGGCAAATTTATGAATTAGTACCTCCATGAAGTTCTTGTAAACAACCAAGAACAACTGATGCACATCCGGGTGCCCTTCATCAAGTTGAAGTTCCTTAGCTATTATCTCCTTACCAAAATGCTGATGATAAAAGAAAAATTACACGCGTGTAGTAAGTTAATAACCAACAAAAAGCACAAAAACGACCACAAATATCACAAGTCCAACAAAAGTAAGCCAACTTTATGCCATTGCGAGTTACCACTACATACAAGCCAATCAACCTGTAATGTAAATCCTGAGAACTGACATACTTGAATAAAAGACTACCTTGTAAACAAGACCAGCACTACTGAGTTTTGTAGAAAATCCATGTCCAAAAACCTCTTCAAAACCCTTTTGATGATGATCATACCTGTCATTACCTGGATCATAAACACCCCCAACATCAAGCACCGCATCAAGACCCTCCAAAACCTGCATCCTCGAAAACAATCCTTTAGTTCAAATGACCACAAAGCTAAAACCCCACAACATAAACGTCATTAGTTACCTAAAAAATAAAGGACAATTTGAGTTACGAAACAATGTAAACATAGTTAAACGTAAAGACGTAAGAAAAACCTTAAAATGACAATTCTTTCTTTTTTCCTTCCCAAGTTTAAAACCAAATTAAAGTGATAATGGGTCGGGCTAAAATACCTTGGGGTCTCGGGTGCGGACTATTTGAGCATTGGAGAACTTGTCGGTGAGGCGAATCATGAAGCAGCCAAGTGCCTCATCGCAGTGAAAGCTGCCGTTGTGGGTGCCCACTCGCTTAAGAGGGGCGTGGATGGGAGAGGAAGTGGAGAAAGAAGGAGAAGAAACGGTAGGAGCAGCTGTGATATTAGCCATAACCGCTATTAAAGGACGAGCGACAACAAGGTTTCTATGGAAGTTGAAGAGCTTCTGGTTAAACCCTTTTGTTGCAAGTAAAATCATTAACACGACGACCTAAAATCGTATTTAGTTGTAAAAGGCACAAAACGACCGAGACTTTTCAATTGCCTTCTATAATATATATATATATATATATATATATATATCTCATCCTATTAATTTATTTTTATTAATGCGAAAAAGAAAAAAAAGATAAGCCAATAAATCAGTAACTGAACTGATAAAGCCAATATGCGGACACAACTCGCACAACAAGAAGACAGTCGTTCTCGCCGACGCTCCCTCTGAATCTCTGGCGATCAGAGCACCATGCCCACTACAATTAATCCCACTCCAGCTCTTTGTTTAAACCACAAAATTCTCTTTACCAGAGACTTTTTCATCACAAATTCAACATGCCCGAAAACCTTTCGTACCGTAACTACTACAACTTTGATTACTAGACCTATAATCTTGAAATGCAACAGCAGCGGCTTAGGAGAGGGAGAAACAAGTAGTGGTAATTTGAAGGATGGATTGGCTGGTATGGTGGACCAGCGAGTGGAGGAAGTGTTGAACAGAGAAGAGAACAAGGTTTTACTTGATGGGTTAGAGAAAGCTTCGCTGAGAGTGGAGAAGGCTAAACAAGAGCTTGCGAAGATTGAAAAACAGGAACTTGAGGCTAAGCAGACGAGGGATTATGTTAATAAGCTTGAAACCAGAGCTTTTGAGGTCCGTTTGTTTCTCTCTCCATTAGCAATTTCGTTAAGTAGTTTATCTAAAGACCCAAATTCATGACCCTTTTCACAAAATTTGCATTTTATTACTTGTTTTCCCATAATTTCATTATTCGTTAATCGCTTTTGTGGTGGAAACCAAATAGGGTTGGAATAGTTTGACATGGTGGGTGATTGTAATTGAACTGCGTTATACACAGGATCTTGTTTTGGTAGCTTGTAGTTGGTGCGATGGGATTGAAATTGAGCAGAGTTGGGGAAGAAGATGACTTCTGCATCCAATTATTGGCGGCATGAACTGTTTGATCAATTGTATCTGTCATTACATTGGTGCAAATGGGGAAAAGAGGCAGTGCTTTGCAGAGGGACATGATTAATAAAAAAGAAATTATGCTGCTGTTAAAAATATATATATAATTGGTTCTTGTACCATGATTTTAATTGGAACTGACATTGGATAAACAAAATGTGTTTTTCCTCTTGCGATGTTTTAATTTTAGTTTGTTACCGTTAATGAAATGATTTTGTGTAAACTGAAGATTGCAGAATCTCAGAGGGAGATAGGAGAAGCAAGAGCAATAGTTGAAGAAGCAGAACGCTCGTTGACTCAAAATGCAAATGAATTTGGAGATGTAGATTCCTCAGTTGAGAAAGAAGGAATTAACAAAGAAATTGAGAGATGGGAGTCCATAAAAACAGCTTCCATATCTGCTCTCGTCGGTACCCTAGCTGGGCTCCCCATCTCCTTCACTCAGGTGACCGGCATTTCACAGCTCTTGCTCCCTTCTGCAATCACCCTTATTAGCTGCGCATTATTTGGCGCAACATACCGGTATACAATAAGAAGAGACCTGGATGATAATCTTCTAAAAACAGGGACATCTGGAGCTTTTGGCGTTGTTACAGGTAATTTCACAACTGCATGCACAAAATGGAATTGAATTTGTCAATCGAAGTGGTAAATGTAGGATCGATATAAAGAATGAATTTATTTGAATTGCAGGCCTTGCAACACTATCTGCAGGACCGCCATTAGAACTAAACACTGAAAGCTTCTTGTCACATGCTTTTGATGGTGCGGTGTATGTATCAGAGAACCTTCTAATCTTTACCTTTGCTGCTGTTGCGCTGGATTTCTTCTTCAAGACGGGGCTTTTAAGTCCCTATCCTGTGAAAAAATCAGCCTCTAGTACTGATACTAGGTGAAGAGAAAAACTGGATTCAGATTGTTGATTTGCCATACTCTGTATTTATTACCCTCCACACTACAACATCTGACTTCTGTTTTCTTTGAAATCTTTTGGCCTGAATAACATTCGAGATGTTGAGAACTTCTCTTGTTACTAAATTTATAACAAGTTGAAGGGCAAACTCGCCGTCAGGCACAGTTCTGCCCCATAACAGATAAAACAGTAATACTCTGCTTCAAGGATTTTAAAAAGAGAATTTGGTCCATTTCTTTCAACCCTTCATATAGAGCAACATTTGCTTCTATTGTTATGCTTTGTTGAAAGATTTCATATTTCAATCATGAAGGATCAACTAATTCCCATCTCAAACATTACCTCAAGTGTCTAATGTGTCCTATACTCATCTTCGTCACTGTCTCCATTCATGTGCTCTGGATCTGATGGCTTTCCAGGAACTCCCCACTGTTGGAGCTCATTACTCAATTGTTCTTCGGCAGATGGCAGATTCATGTCTTCTCTGTTTCTTTCCTTGATATCAGAAGTTTAAACCTCTATCAGCTATTGACACAGATAACTACACAAGAAGAAGAAACCCATGTGAGCCTGAAGATACTAAAATACCTGCTTTGAATTTTCTTGATGCGGTTCCCAGTGGGTATCTTTATTTCTATTCACTGAAGAAATATACTCTGAAGCCTTGCCAAATAATTGAAATCCCTGAAGATCTCCATTTCTGATGCTTGCTTCTAGCTGCAATAATACAGAAAACCAATGAACGTCAAATTTATGTATCCACCAGAACTTGCTAAATTTTTGGCATGTGCTTCAATGCACCATTTTATAGCCACTCCCACTCTGCAGTAACGAAAACCATTATCTGAATATTTTAAGTCTGCTCTTTTGCATCAGGTATCTTATTCTCACAGTAAGTTTTATGAAGGTCTTTGACAGGCTTGTGAGAAGTGCAACACCTTCAACATGGAGATAAGGAACATAGGCAAAATATGTGTACCTGAATATGAACAATGCAGAAAATAATGCTAGCAATAGGCAACCAACTCTCCTCGGGGGACAGTGATAAATTTGACCTATTAAAAATCAAAGAAAAGTTATATAATCAAATTCATGGGTCCAATTAAAGTTACATATCTCCATCAATTGTCACTGAGTATGCTATTACAGTATTCAAAAAATATCTAAAGTTCCAAAAATCTAATCATCTTTGATTAACTTAGAAGAGAGAAAAGCACAAACTATGCCATAGAGTACCTTAAGCACTTGAAAAGAAAATTTTACACACAAATTGCTGATAAATTCAGCACAAAAGGAAAACTGCTTTACCAGTTAAAAGAAGTCCCAACAACCTACTAGTTAATTCGTGTATTGGCAAAAATAAGGGAACGTGGCAGGCGTAATAAAAATGTTAAACCCATGAAAAATTTTCAAAATGGGAACTTCATTGAAATTCACAACAACAATCATATACTACGAATAGGACAAGGATCAACAAACAAAAAAATGAGATGATTTAGTGAAGACACAAGGTATGGATAGCCAGCTTGGAATTTCTTTGTACAAGCAATATCCTCGCAAATTTATAACCACAACAGCTCAAATGGTAGAATCAAGTTCAAAATTACTTTTCAGATGTAGTTTAACATAAAATCCAAAAAAAAGAAAAAGAAAAATCATAATTTAGAATTGATATCATGAAAATGCTACCTTCAAGCATCAAATTAAGCAAACAAAGAATGTAATGTTATTTTCACGAGTTATTAACATAAAACAAGCAACATTAATCTTTCAATTCTACACCACGATTGTCTCTACATAACTCTACCCAAACTTGTATCATCAATTTTTGACACTAAATTTCATAAATGTTGACCATATTCTTTACCATACCGATACCTTAAATGTCACCTACATCCAACTGCAAAATGAATTTTAAATAACGAGACCTTAACTATCACCTATATCCAACTGCAACGGTGTTTTTTCTTTGAATATCACCTAAACTTGCTCAAGAACAAAAATAGTATTACCAATGCAAAAATCTATCATTGGTATTAGATTCATTCAAAACTGAACCTTCATTATCATTTTTCTTGGCCAAGTCAATTTCAGCAGACAATGGATATTTCATATATAATGAAAGATGCCCAAAAATAAATAAATAAATAAAATACTATAAAGTGAAGTGAGGTAAAACAAAATTAAAGTAAATTATTATCCCGACTGAAAAAAAGAAATAAGAAAAGTATACCTCAGATAAGGAACCAAGTACACAAGAGCGTAAACAGCATAGCGTCTTTTCCCAGTATCAAGCCACGCAAAAACCCAACTCTATGAACTCAAAACAACAATCAGAACAATTAACAGTGATTTCAAAAAAAAAGATCCAAAAAAAGCTCACCAGCCAATTAAAGTATGGGATAAAACTAATGATGCCCATAACAGCAAATCTCGCATCCGTAGAATCAAGAACCGTATCAGCATCTTCTTCCTTATCGGCAGGAGTCGCAAGAACAAGCGAACTTAGCATACAAGAACCAATTGCGATAACAAACGGCGCGTCGTTTGAGAATTCTGCTCTGCATATTCCCCGCTTAACCTTCTTTCTCCGTGAGGAAATAACAACGAACAAGATCAGAAACATTATTAACAAAAAAAAAGATTGAAGGGTAATTCAGCTACTGTCATCACCTTGTTGATGGATTTGTGCGAATAATGTAAGGGTTTCAGCTTTAATGCCAAGACCGGTGGTTTCTTCAAAGAGTGTAAAGTTGAACAAGAGAGTGGAGTCAGAGTTAGAGTGATCATAGCTGCCGCGTTCCCGTTGTAGTGATTCTGCGCAGTGGTTTATTGGTCCCTTAGAGGCAGTATCTCGGTCTTGGTTCTCTCACGTTTTGGAAGGAGTGACAAAACGACGACGCAAAGACAGAGACACGTGTCATGTAAATACCATACAGCCACGTCAACGTACAGGTCCACCTCGAACACTAATGAGCCAGGGCTGATGGCTGGGTTGTGCCTTCAACTCTTGTTTGTAAGTAGGGCAGAGGCCCATATTCGCTCCCCGGCTTGGGGGTGGTTCTTTGTTTCTTTTAGAAATTTATGCGGTCAACATGCTATCTAAACAAAAATGGCCAAAAATCAAGAGCCGAAGTCAAACTACTCGCCAAAATTCTGCTCCTTTGGGTCTTTAGAAGGAATAGACGCGGGATGCTGATAGCAAATCTGGCGAAAATTCAGCACAATCTGCGTTTTCATCATGGGGTTGCTTCCCTCAAGTGATTGTCAAATTCTGAAAGGTGGCAGCATCAATGATACCTTCTCATTCATTTCAAAGCATTTTCACAAATTGCCCGAATGTTTTCCTCGATCCACAGAGACCTCGAAAGATTTCATAATTTTAAAGCTAACAGGCAGAAAGAGAAAGAACTCTTAGTTTTATGCTAACCTATACACGCTCCTATGGTCTTTATTAATACAGTTTAAATGAAGATTATATATAAGAAATCTATGGAGGAAATTAACTGTATCTTCCTCATTTGCAATTGCTTTTAGAAAAGATCGCTGCTTCGGGTTTACAGCCTGGCATTAAACAGGGAGGGATCTCCTTCCTGCTTGAATTGAATAAATGGAAAGAAAATATGTCTCGACGTACCCATGAGTCAGCTTATTTATCGTTCAGGCGGTGAGGACCTTCAAAGAAATATAGGTAACACTGTTGCAGGCGAGATCTACAGCATGAATTCTGCCCATGACGAACTTCCACGGTCATCAATGGCCAAAATGCTGCCGTATGAAATATATTAAAAGAATATCAGAAAATACTTATCTGCACAATCTACAATTCTTGCCTGAATGTACAGGTTGATTTTACTCTACAGTAATAGAAATTTTTGGTTTTCAAGCATTCCCTTCCCCGCTGTCTCCATTTTCTTCCTGACTGGATGTGGCATTTAGCTCCTGTTGCAACTGTCCATAACCAACAAGCGTTATATGTAAGGATGCAAGAGTTTCGATAATTAATTCTAACAAACGAACTTGGTCCTGCCTCTTTCACTCACTCTAACCAAAAATAAATAAATAAATAAATAAATGTTAATATAGTTTAAACCACAAAATTTTGAATGCCTTATATTCTATTAGTAAGAGCAAGCACCAACGGAAATATAAATCCTACAAAACAACTCACTTGTACACATTTCAACTTTTCAATTGTCAATTCATCAGTAATGTTGAGCATTCTGCAAAATGTAAGAGAGAGAGAGAGAGAGAGAGAGAGGGTTCATCAGATAAACTTCCATATGCAGGTAAACACCTGCTCATCAGAAATACTTAATTCCGATTGCAATGACCAACCTTGCTTTCAGCTCTGAGATCTTAATGAGCGGCAAATACTCCCTCTCAGAGGCCACCATATCAACCTGCCAACAGCATAGATGAGAGAGGCGGAGGAAAAATAACAGCCAACAGCTATTCATGAAAAATGAATCCAACTGGCAACACTATTCCTGTTTTTTGTCAATAGAAGAGGATGCATCAGCAAACAAATTTTTATTATCCAAGTGAGATGCTTAAATAAGGAAATTATATGCTTTACAAAAGCCAAGAACACATTAGCATTTGTATCTTTAGATAAAGTGGTAAGCATCGAGAAGTAGTCTCTTCCATCAAAAGGGTTAGAACTTTAGAACTTAAAATACTACCCAAATGACCAAAAAAATGGAGAAAAATGAACTTACACTTCCATTATTCTCCGTAGTGTGAGGCAGTGGGGGCAATTTTCCATTCTGAGAAGCTGAAATAAAAAGAGTCCTGTTCAACGCAATGTTTTTGTGGGTAATTATATCAAGTATCCATGAAATTAAGTCCCTCACTCACCATCCACAACCTCAGCTTGTTGCAAGCCATTCATTAAATTCACAATAAGATCCTGCAGTGAAAGAAAATTTCCAATCAGAGCACCTATTTCAGAAATCAGGTGCTTTAGAGCAAACAAAATTTGGCTAATTCTCAACCTGCTGAAATCATGCCTGCTGAAAAAGATTCTGTAGATGAGGCATATGAAGTGAAGCAAGCACATTATTGCTGCTCAACTCCCTGGGGGGATAGACTGGCAGGCTGGAAAAACAGAAAATTTCATACAATTTAACTAAAGGTCAAATAAACCACACAATTATAACACTGCCGTTGTGGTGAATGCACCAAAACAACCCATCTCTGAAAAGAGACACACATTTAGTGTCTGTGGAATGTTAGTTTGATTATAAATTTTCTATATGCAAAACTTATGGCCACCATGCACTAAATAACATGTGAAGAATGCAGAACAATACACAAGCCAATAAATATCGATGATTGTTTTTGGTAGTTAAAGACAACAATTGTTTTTGGTAGTTAAAGACAGTGTACTGAAACACCAACATAATCAAAGATTTTGGAATGAACACATATTGCAAGAAGAAGTGCACCTACCACAGGTTTGGATTCCAATATTAAATCACTGACACTAGCAGACTTCCTCAAAGGCAATCCCTGGATTACACAGGAACAATACATCAAGTGAGAAATAAACAATTAATATATTGCTTGAAAGATATTTAAACAAAGATTGGCAGCTCCCCTGTGACCGATGTGGAACTGTACTTAATGGAATATCCTAAGGCACATTACTTAGTTAGTGACAGTCATAACAGAATAGTCATAACATAAGAATAGAACCTCACCTTTACCAGATCTAAATTTTCTGATGTTACCAAGAATTGGCCTTTAATTTGCACCAGATTAGTCTTGGACTTCTCATCCATAGAATCTCTATATCCTATTCGAGGAGAAATATTCAATTGAATACTCATCTGAGTAACGTAATAGCAGCATTAGTGAGAGTGATGATGATTATGATGGCAACAAAAATGATAAAAATTATAATAATGTCCAATGATCATAATATAACTTAGGCTCACCTCTTCAAGATTTTATTGGAGCTGATAAACTGTTTCCTGAAGCTTGATTTAGAAGTATCAAAGGACCACTAAAGCTTGGTGCTCTTCAGACTTCATGATTTCGTGGTTGATTTTCATTCTCACACCTGGCAATTAAAATAACCATGAGATATATTATTTCAAGTATAAGAGCATATAATATATGACCCAGGCTATAACTGGATATAAGATTGAAATAACAAATATAGCAGGAAAAGCTGAAAATTTACTATGATAAACCTTTCGAAGGCATGCCTGTTTTCTGATGATGAATGATTGAGCAACATATCGTGCATGAGAGGCCCACTCTGAGTTTGGCGACCTTTCACTGTTTTAACCTTTGTCTGTATTATCTCCTTTTCTGAGGTTGATGCCATTATCTCAGTGTTTGATCCATTTTTCTTCAAAACAATGTTCTCCCAGACTCCAGATTCTAGTGAATCAGCTTCCAGAGTATGTCCCCTTTTATTCAAGAACTCAATCTGTTGTAATTCATCGTTTAGTCCTCCGCATTCATCCCAAGGTATATCTCATTCATAGAACTTGATTTGCCCAAAATTAAATTAGAAACCAATAGCAGCCTGACAACAATAAATGAGAAACATATAGGCATCTGCTAATGGTCAAAACTTCAAAGGTAAAATCAGAAAGAAATGCAATCTCTAGAGAAATATAAGCAAAGCCCCAAAAAAATCTAGCAGAAAAGCCTAATGACCTTATCATGGACAAATGATTTCATGCTTTCATCGTCTTCCCTGGTCTCCAGTATGTCATCATGATCTCGCACCTAAAAATTGGTGAAATAATTTAGTTGACTAATACAACCAGCCAGCCAAGTATTTCTCAAAGTATGACATTTCAACATGAGATATCTTGAAAACAGATCAAGATCAGGAAGTTACTAAAGATGCTCGAGCTTTCAAATTATCAATATCAAAGTTACAGGCACTAACTCCTCTCTGGTACTCACTCTGATTACAAGAAGACACGTTTCATGTGTAAGTATAAAAAGATTGGTACTTGCTTTGACCGGCACTGCTAACTTCTCTTACTGCAGGATTGTGTAGTGAGGAACTCTAGGTACAGAATGCCATAAAAACTTCGAAGAGGTAAAATACTATCCACTCTGGTCGTATCTAACCGTACACTCTGGTAAAACCGGACCTCTTAGCTTTAAATTATTTTTACCCTATTTTTCTTGGATTAGTTTTCCTGGTTGAGTCCAAAATTTATAATTTCAAAAGTTGTACAAACCTGTGATATAGCTTCTTGTTCCGCTGAAGGCATTTTCTTTAGAGCTAGTTGTGCAGCATCTTTAAGCTGCAATGATAGAGCAAAATCATTTAAAAAGGACAAGGGTAAAAAAGAGTCTGTATCATAACCACACAGGTATGACAGCAGACCTGAAGTGCTTTCACATGATTACAAAGCAGTGGCAAGTCAGCAAACAATTTCCTCACAGAAAGTTCCCAAGGCTTCGCATGCTTGAAAAAAGAGTGTTTTAATAGCTTCTCAGCAGTTGGCCTCATTGTTTGATCTTTCAACAGGCACATGGCAACCAAATCAGAACATTACTCTATCACAGAACTACATCGCAGCACACCACTTACACACAAAGAGTCCTTTACCACAATACCAAATCAAGGCGTGGACTTAATTTAAAGCACCCTATCTATATTATATTTATGCAATAGAGAACCACAATTCTACTAATACTCTAGCTGGATAGAACACCAATACCTTAGAGAACTTTTTATCACAATCATAATTGAGGCCAGGAGGAGCATTCTGTATGGTCATCAGAAGAACCTCTTATAAGGAAGAAAAATACACTGTCAGATATTTCAGGAACTTCCAGGGAAACACACTCTGGCTTCTGTTATATTTTTGTTACATTCTAATGTTTCCTTTTAAGCTGTGCATTTATTGTTTGCATTCTAGCTAAATTCCTGTGATGGTTGTTAATACCTTCATTGGAGGGTATTTAGAAAAAGGGTGCATGACCATGGGCCAGCTCCAGTGCCATTATACCGAATGACCAAATATCAGCCCTTGCACAAGAACTAAACAAGCAACTGAAAATAAGCCTACATTTTTTACAAAGAAAAATTTTGCAATTCAGAAACTTAATCTCACCTTGTATGTGAGAAATTCAACAGCTCTAGTGTTCTACTTTAAATTAAAAAAAAATACAGAAAATCACTTACCCCCAATATTGACTCAATTAGCTTAAAGCTATTCTATTTTTAACTCAATTACAAGATACATGCACAAATATACTGTCTACATATATTACCCTTTTTCTTTGAGTAATACCTCACTTCCCAAGTACTATCCCTACTTTTTCCATCCCAAATGAGGTGGCATTCATCAATAATTTGCAAGTTAGCTTCGGCTAGCAAATAAACTCTACTTATAAAAAACTCAAAGTCCTCAAACTTTGGCCTAAATTTTTGACAGATATAAACATACTTGGAATTGTATCCGCTTCCTGGTTAAAACTTCAGATAAAGCATCACTCCATACAAATAAAAATACAGTCATCTAATGCTTTTATCTTACCAGCACAGAGTCCCTACAAAAGTATTTCTTGCACATTGTCTATCACCTGTACCAAACATGCAAGCTGAAACACCAAAATCAGCAAAGCTTTACCACCCCGTTAATATCAAGTAGTATGTTTCTAGCCTGAAATGACAATTAGAATAAAGTAAGCTTGAGACCTTTGCGACATAGAACGCAATCCTATAAACCTTTCCACGGAAAAAATGCAAATCTTTGACACTTAGCAGACCTTAAAATCCCGGTGAATATGACCTACTGGATGAAGGTAATCTAAAGCCTTGAGAGTTTCTTTCAGAATAGAACCAATTGCAACCCCTTCAAATCCCTCCTGGTGTGCTATTTTCATGAGGTGCAAACAGGAACCCTTTGCCATGAATGGCATGAGCACCCAGAGGTTATGGTCAACAACAAATGAACAATATACCCTTATAACATTTGGATGATCAATTAAACTCATTGTTTGAGCCTCATGGCGTATGTCATCCTGCAAAATGACCCAGTAATCACATAGGAAGCAAACATGAATACATATACAAGCATCAGCATTTGAAACCATGCTTGATTTTGAGATTCACGAACCTCATAAACATCCTAGGAATTGCGTTCGAATATAATATCCTAGGAATTTAAAAACATATGAACAACGACATAATTCGGTTAGCATCTAAAGTTCTAAGCATTGTTTCAAGCAAAAAATCCGAGCTCATCGAGGTTCTAAACTCATAGCATCAACAAATTTGCCTCCCCAAAAGCAGTGAAGCTCTACTCTTAAGTCAATCCAATTAAATCCAGCAATTAAAATTGAAATTATGAAATCAACCAATCACTCAAACAATTAGAATTAAATCCAATAAGCAAACTAATTCAGATTTTGAAAAAAGAGCGACCGACTAACAAAATTACCGTTGCAGCGACCGAGATCGAAACACTTAACAGCACAACTTCATTGAAAGGCAAGTAGATCGCTCTATAAACTGTAGCACTGGCTCCATAGCCAACTTCTTGTAGAAGCTTGTAGTCATTAGGATTGGCCGAATACGTCCTCTGCTTGCCTCCCCATTCTTCCCACATGCCCCTAGAAAACTACGAAAACACCAAACCAACAGAAAAACAAGAACAAGCAAGCAGTCACAGATACTATACGTATTTGGAACTTCCGATGCTTGATAGACGCAAAGGAGTGTTGTTTTCCGATCCGTTGACCGCCATCAAGCGAGAAACACAGAGAGAGGGACTGACTGGGTTAGTTTGTCGCTTCGTTGGAGAGAGAGAGAGAGAGAGAGAGATTGCTGACGTGGCGAGATGGCATTAGATGATTGGGAGGGTAACACGTGGATAA
Source organism: Xylocarpus granatum (assembly GCA_019650275.1). NCBI lineage: Eukaryota > Viridiplantae > Streptophyta > Magnoliopsida > Sapindales > Meliaceae > Xylocarpus > Xylocarpus granatum. The sequence goes on along the minus strand of BNST01000288.1, from coordinate 18,917 downwards.
GAGTAGTATCATCAGGGTTAAGGAACGGATGGGACCCATTTGTCACGGTCTTGCTCAAGCGAGTTCAAGTTTTATCACATTGTAGTTACCGGTGTTAGAAATTTACTTGAATTTTGGGCTTCGACTTATAATTTCAAAAATTGGACTGTTGAAAATTCTATACATGGCACGAATCACAACCGTTGATATCCCGTCTAAAGTAACGATTAACACAATTATAAATATTAAATTATAATTAATATACAATAAATTAAATAATTTTTAAAATAATAAATAAAATATTTATAATTTTTTAAAATTTATTAATTAAATTTTTGTTTATAAAAAATTATAAATATAAAAATAAATTAGTCTAATTGATGAATCGTTCATTAAAACGCACAAAATTTAAAAACGATGCCTAAGAGCACTCAAACAAATGTTGGATAAATCTAGTACGTGGCGGCTTACAATATTATCTTGCGTCTTAAGCCTTTGGCAGAAGTTTTAGCAACCAAGTAGCCCAAGCCCAAACACATGACCCAAATCCCAACATCAACGGCCCAACTTACTTCTTCCTTATTGACCTCCTCTAATTCTTCACCGTCCGATCTACTCTCCGCTTTCCCACACGAACAACCACCACCGTCAGCTTCAAACTCGCGAATGTCCGTCTCTCTTTCCTCCGGAATCCCCTGCAGCCCGTTACGGAACGATCTCCTTCTATTCCTCTTCCTCTTCACCACCATCTCCACTCTCTGGATGATGACCTCACGTGTTCATCAACCCCTACGCATACATCTGCTCTTGCCACTTCGTCACCCGCCGCAAGTATTTTCTTCTCCAGCACGCACTTGCACTCCAGTTTCCACTCTTTCTTCTCGTCTTTTCTGAAAATTCCCGCCAAGATTTTCTCTTCTCCTACTAACACTTCGAACGCGACTCCTTCGCTCGCCACGACCGGTTCTCTGTTTCCGTATATAACCTCTCCGTCATCCGTTTTCTCGGTTATAACCCGGTGAAGAGTGACGAACGCCGGAGAATCGGGTCGGATATTTTTTCCGGATATTTGAAGAGCCGTTTCGTCGATGCGCGGCAGATAGACGAGCGTGAGACATTCAGCAGGAAACTGTTTCTTCTTCAGATGCAAATTCGACAGCCTAACGTAAAAAGATTTCACCTTCAGCCGATCTCTGTCGATGAAGTACTGAAAATCGGTTGTCCTACACATCGTTCTTCCAAAAAAATCGACTCGTTTGCCGACTCCTCTGCTTTGATTCCCGTTGTGGTTCGTTTTGACTTGTTTGCTAAGGGATTTATATAAAGAAAGAGATTAGAATAAGTAGCGGCTGTACAGCGGGAATGCCGTAGGCATTGATCTTTAGTACAGTGGGAATAATATCGAAAGACTTGTACGGTTTTGTTAGAATCCGAGGGTGGCGGGCACACGGTATTATAGATGACGTGCACTGGACGACAAAAATGTTTTCTGGATTTCATATTCGGCCGCGTGGCAGCAGGCTTTTATGTAATACGGGATTATGGGGTTCCGTGTACTTTGGGTCCCGGAGACTGGAACTGGGAGAAATGAGCGAGCCCTACCCTGCCCTCTTGGGTTTGACACTGTGCTGAGCCCAAACATTAGGGGGTTTTTGTTTTAGCTTCGCTGTGTTGGTAAAATGAAAATACATTGGGTCCTTTCTCCCAGTTCGATAATCTCCTCTCTTCTTCCACTTTGACCCCGACGATTCCGAATCAACGGATTCGGTGACTAACAATAATTATACCATGTAACTTCATTCCAAAAACATTGGAATAATCATAAATACTTTTTTAATTATGGGTATACGGTTCGAAAATTCAATGCGAAATCTCAACATTCATGGACACATTCATTGTTACTTGTGAATCATGAAGATCCATTTGATGAATTACCTATTTTATTTGGACCACAATCCGAGAGAAATGGAGCAATTATTTTCTATAATAGAAATGGGGGATACACGTCCTTGATGTGATGTTATCAGTTCAATTATTGAAGATTATAGAGCCAGAAGAAAATTGAGATACGGGTTCTCTTTTCAAATTATTATAACAACCAGTGATTAGATGCATTATAAAAAGAGGTTACATCATTTTGACATTTTAAAGTTTACAATTAGCTAAGTTATCGTGGAGTTGTTACATTATTTGTTGATTTTTAGAGTTTAAATAAAATAATTTTAATATGAATATACTATTGATTTGAAAGCATTTAATTAATGAAATAAAATAAATATATTTATTAAGAATAAATAAAAAAAATTTATAAAATTTTCTTATATTATTAATAAATATATTTTTTTATTTTTATCGTATTAATAATATTATTTCGCTTAAAATTTAGAGAAAAAGTTGAAAGGAAAATGAATTGGCACAAATCTAGGCTATGCAATAAGAAACCAATTCTACTAGGCAAGGAAAGAATTGAACACAATTACAAGCAACTAAGCAAGGAAATAAAAGATATGCCAGCCGTGTGCTCTAGCAGTACACAGCATAATGCAGAATCTTCCGAGGAGATTTCAGCCATGGACAAAGCAAATTGCAGTAACAGGATTGATTGTTAGCATTTTGATTGGAATCAGTCTATATTCCCTCCAATTTATATATTTAGCAGAGACTCAAGATTAACAGGAGGACAGCTCAATTGTGAGTGAGGGAGGGTCTGGAAGTATAATTGTAATAGAGAGAAGCTCTGAAGAACCTCTAAAATCAATGCACGCAAGCCTCTATAGTTGGCTGCAAAGCATGTGAAAGACATATGCAAAACACCCTTAAAACTTTACATGTGTTTTAAGGCAAACGAATATGCAATTTCTAAAAACTGTTTGCGCTAGTGTTGAACCCAACCCATGTTCTCAGCCTCAAGTGTCGAACATGCCAAATTTGTGGAAAATTGTATTTGAACAATTTCGATAAAACAAAAAGGACAGGGCGTGTGTATTTCCTCTTCCATGTGGAAAATATGAAAAGAGTTGAATAGTTTTATCTTCAATGAACATCACAAATAATGCTCTCATTTCATGTGTTTCCAGACTTTGCTTTCTCTGTGAGGAGATAATGCTTCTGTTGTGAGCCATAAATTTTTTCATGAATGATACTCCCTGCTGATTTGTTGGGGTGAAGGGAAAAATTTCTTCCCTTACTGTCATTTTCCTCCCTCTTGGAGTAAACCAAAAGCCATAAAAGGCTTTCAGGAGCGCCATTACATGAATCCCCTTACTAACTTAAAAATCTTTTCTGATACAAGATAATAGTTATTTAAAGCATACTAATCACTAATAAATTTAATTTTTTTTAATTAAAAAATAAATAATTTGATTAATTAAATTACCGCTCAACCAGTTCATAACCCCCAATTCAACTTACTTAACAACAACCACATGTTTAAATGCATTAAAAAGAGAGGTCACATCATTTGGACATTCCGAATTCCACAACTGGCTGCAGATCTCGATGAACTCATCACCGTTCCTTTCCCCTTCAAACAAGTCAGGCTGTCAAGTAAATTAATTTGTTTGTCGAATTCACGGTTGGCTTTCCTTTAGCAAAGGCGTGCGATTGTATGCTTCTCAATTACTAGAAGAGACGTATATCATTTGCAATTTGGTTTGTCTTAACTAGAACGAGCAATCAGGCTTACTGTGAATGACTTGTTGGCATTATTGTCCTAGTGGGAAGTCATGGAATCCGCTTTTGCTTGACACGGCCGCATATTTCCATCGATTTGAAAGCACTTACACTGCACAGTAATATTAGATGGAGAGAGCAAAAACCAATCAGAAAAAATTATTGATTAAAATATGCAGCAAATTAGTGTATTGTTTTGTGCCCATAGGTCGTGACTTTGCAGAATGTGTACAAATTGCCCGCCATCGGGACAAACCAACGGAGGAAGACTTCGTCGTTCCTCAATTAATAAAAGAGAGATGTAAGACGCGTCAAAATCAACTATGGACTTCTCCTCCTATTATTAATTGTTATTGAGAAGAAATCGGTAATCAGGTATATTACATACCCATGCTCACAACTTAAATAAAAACTGAGTTAGGCCTTTTCCAAAAGTGCTTTACATATCGCTTACAGGTGGATTAGATACTTCCTTGAAAGAGGAGTGAATTAGGTCTACGACCAATTTTTTACGCATGGGCCATGCATTAGTAGAAACAAAAAAGCCAGGGTCTCCATCCATCATTTTCTACTCAATGGGATGATTGTACTGCACAGCGACAGCTTACAGTTTTCCAGTGGTTGAGTTTATGCCTCTAGAAGATAAAGATCAGACATATAGAGTCCACTGGCAGCTTGAACAGAAAAAGGAATCATGACTATCTCAATGGAGGTGAAATCAAGAGCAAAAAGCGAGAAAAAAATTTGATGTCAATGATAAGGTCAGCCAGCCAGTCCATTTCCCAGTGTTCCACGAAGGCTTTTTTAGTTATAAATTGTGTGTTCCATATTGCCTCACTTAATCAACTATTCTTTCCCATGTTCTTCCTTTCTCATCTGTTGGAGAAATGATATTTTAGTCATATTGGCATGCACTGTATATCATTCCTGTTAGGTTTATGAATCGAGATATATCTATATAACTGAGATATTTACTCTCTGTTACGTGGGATTTTCAGTGATGTGATTTATCATGGATTCTAGTAACAACATGGTAAGTGGGAGTTATTGAAGAAGAAAAGTTGAAAACATTAGATAATAATTGAGTTACCTGTGTTTTTTTGCTGAGTTGTGTGTGCAATAATTGGACCAAGGCAATCAATTAAAACCCTTCTGCTAGCTTCTTCTTGGAGTTGTAAGAATCTGCCACAAAAGGAAGGAGGATCGAAAAGGAGGTACACCGCATAAGCAAAGGTAAGAATATGTATATGATATTATTGTTTCTTCATTCCATACCGTTTGTTCATATCAAATGAAGTATTAACTGCTGCAGATAATAAACAGAAAGCCATGATTATGGAAGTAGAGAAAGAAATGAAAGTGATTGAGAGAGAAGATCCCGAAGATAATATTCAGCTGCAGGAATATTCTGATTGGTCAAGGGGACTTCAGCCATGGACAAATCAAATCACAGTAAGAGGATTGATTGTTAGCATTTTGATTGGGATTGTGTACAGTGTGATCTCCATGAAACTAAACCTCACAACAGGTTGGGTTCCAAATCTCAATGTCTCTGCCGCACTTCTTGCGTTTGTGTTCATTCGAACATGGACTAAAGTTCTTCAAAAAGCCGGTTACATTGCACGACCCTTCACTCGACAAGAAAATACTATGATACAAACCTGTGCAGTTGCATGCTATAGTATTTCCGTTGGAGGTGGATTTGCATCTTATCTTTTGGGATTAAACAGGAAGACATACCAGTTATCAGGAGAGAGCACAATAGGAAATTCTCCCAGGGCTATCAAAGAACCTGCACTTGGTTGGATGACTGGCTACCTTTTTGTAGTTTGCTTTGTTGGCCTTTTTGTTTTAATCCCTCTCAGGAAGGTAAAAATATCTCTCTTTTTGTCTGAAAATATGACTTAGTGCTATCACTACTAATCTTCCAAATATATTTCAATAATATATATATATATATATATATATATATGCAAGTCAAGTATAAACTAAAAGAAAATGTTTATTTACATTTAAATTCGAATAAACCACTCAATTAAGTGGATAGCTGTTAGCTTTGAATTGAATTATTCATGGCATTGATCTCATAACTTTGCTTTCTCAGATCATGATAGTTGATCTTAAGTTAACTTATCCAAGTGGGCTAGCAACTGCAGTGCTGATTAACGGATTTCATAACCAGGGAGATAAAATGGCCCAGTAAATATCTACTGCTTTTCCTCTGATTTTAACAGAATTTCTTTTAGTGGAATCATAGTCAAATCCGAATCTAAAAACTGTTGCAGGAAACAAGTTCGTGGATTCATGAAGTACTTTTCCATCAGCTTCCTGTGGGGTTTCTTTCAGTGGTTTTACAGCGGGAAAAATGCCTGTGGATTCAAACAGTTCCCTACGTTCGGATTGCAAGCTTGGAGGCATACGTACGAATCTGTGTTCCTGTATATATATATCTTAAAGTTGCGAATTTCGGCGCACTCAGAAGTGATTCCGATATTTAAAATAATAATAATAATAATAACAGTAACGAAGAACAAAGAGGTAAAGACTAATGGTTTGTCGTCTTTTTGCAGATTCTATTTTGATTTTAGCATGACCTACGTGGGAGCAGGGATGATTTGTTCCCATCTGGTGAACTTGTCTTTGATTCTTGGAGCTCTTCTTTCTCACGGAATAATGTGGCCACTTATAAATCGGCTTAAAGGAGATTGGTTTCCAGAGAGTTTGAAGGAAAGCGATATGAAGAGCTTGTATGGTTACAAGGTTTCTCTCTTTCCATGGAAACTCATACATAATCATCAACATACCAAGCTTGCCTTTTTAAAACTTTTAATTGGGTACAAATCAGCCTTCTTCAACGCTGATAGTTCTAAACTACACAAGCTGAGTTGCCTTGAAAACATGTGCTCTTGAAAATTTCTGCCTAATGATTTAAATATTGGGTGTTACGATTTTACCGTATTAATATAATAAGATTATATAATTAATTTTTTAAAAAAAAGAGAGAATTATTCATTAATAATAAATTTTAAAAAATCTAATAATTTTTTGTATTATATTAATTAAAAAATATAAATAATTTTTATTATCTACATTAATGAAATGGTATCGTTCCAACTAAAATTAAATCCCTAAATATATCTTAATTCTAACATAATTTTCTTGGCAGGTTTTTCTATCTGTTGCCCTTATCTTAGGGGATGGACTCTATAATTTCCTCAAGATATTGTGTATCACGATCATCAACATTTACGGAAGATTAAATAAAAAAAACCTCAATGCAGGTCAGGTCAATTAAGCAGAGCCTATATCGTGCGTGTGTGAGTATAACTATCGAAGATATAAGCACTTGTTAACCAGCGTTCTTTTGTTTTACTGCAGCAGTTGAGGATGAGCAAAAGAATTCTCTTGAAGATCGAAAACAAAATGAAATCTTCCTTAGAGAAAATATTCCCATGTGGGTAGGAGCTGCCGGATACCTGGTCTTCTCCGTCTTGTCAATTATTGTGGTGCCAATAATGTTCCCTCAGCTAAAATGGTACTACATTGTCGTAGCATACGTTCTTGTTCCGTCTCTGTCATTCTGCAACGCTTACGGTGCCGGGCTGACAGACATAAACATGGCCTATAATTACGGAAAAGTGGCTTTGTTTGTTCTAGCAGCATTGTCCGGAAAGGAAAATGGACTGGTGGCAGGTATGATTGGTTGTGGACTAATCAAATCTGTAGTTTCTGTTGCTTGCATTCTTATGCAAGATTTCAAAACGGCACATTATACTTATACCTCTCCGAGAGCGATGTTCCTGAGCCAAGTGATCGGCACAGCCATTGGCTGCGTGACGGCTCCTCTCAGCTTCTTTCTATTCTACAAGGCATTTGATGTGGGAAATCCAAACGGAGAGTTCAAAGCTCCTTATGCCTTGATATACAGAAACATGGCAATTATTGGAGTTCAAGGATTCTCGGCTCTTCCCCATCACTGCCTACAGATTTGTTACGGTTTCTTTGCTTTTGCGGTGGTGGTTAACGTAGTGAGAGATTGTTCCCCTGAAAAGATTGGGAAATGGGTGCCACTTCCGATGGTGATGGCGGTACCGTTTCTGGTTGGAGCATACTTTGCCATTGATATGTGCACTGGGAGTTTGATTGTGTTTGTGTTGCACAAGCTGAATACTAAGAAGGCTGAGTTAATGATTCCAGCCATTGCTTCTGGATTAATTTGTGGGGAAGGACTCTGGACTCTTCCCGCTTCAATTCTTGCTTTGGCAAAGATAAATCCTCCTATCTGCATGAAATTTTTGGATTCGTAGAGAAACCTCTGTTTGGCTTATAGGGTCAAAAGCACTCGGTTTCAGGAAAACTTCAGGAATATATATGCATGTATGTATGTATGTGTAAGAGTGTGTATGTGTGTGTGTCTATATATATATATATATATATATATATATATATATATATATATATGTATCATCTCAGAGTACATATACAAACAACCATATGAATGCACATGGTTAATATCCTATATATAGTGATTACGAAATAAATGATCTATTACATATTCTGACCTTCAATTTATCCGTTTAATAATGTTTTAGTGAGGAATGACAATAACAATCACGGTCCCTCACAAGTTCTGAAAAAGATCTCACTAAGGCAATAATTTGAATCTTCCTACATTCTGCATAGACCCCGGTGCAATCAATTATACCGTTCCACAAGAACTTCTGCATGATGGCTGCACTAAATTTTCCATTTTAAATCTTTGGGATGATAATTTAATTTGTACAAAGATTAGCTTCCGGCTGAACGTTTTGGATTCTAAGGCGTGGCAACAAAGTGAACAACAATTTCAAATCACTATCCTCTTCAAGAATTTTGACAAAACGAAAAAAAGATGAGAAGAAATAGTGCAATCCTGTATCGGAAATTTAACTGAACATTTCCACCCCAAAACTTTATAATATACGGAAGTTCTATTTTAGCAACCAAATCTCAATACATAAATTGTCAGTTCTCTCTGTGAAAGTTCTCCATGATCATACAATTTCTAAAGAGATAAAATCAACCAGTTATGATACCTGCAAGAACATCAGCCTTGCCCCGTGCATATATCATGTAAACTAGATGGAGTGCATCAAGCCATCCATCAAGGGATTCCCATGAGTCAGCAACCTGGGAGGCCAATAAATAGAATATTACCCAGTGAAAAGGATTTTTTAAAAAAAGTCTTAACAGTAATTGCATTAGAATCTAATAAATTCGAGTTTTGCACAATAATCACTGCTGACAGGAAATGAGTATTTATAATTCCTTCATTTTTTCAGCTTAGACTCAAGATTAAGATGAGGATGGCTAGGTTGTTACCAAGAAAACTGGTCCATGAATTGTGTCAATGCAGAGGGCTGCACCAGGTGGCAATGTCAAATCAGCAGAAGCTGATACAGAGACAATATCTGAAATTTCAATTCTAATAGCTCTTTTGTCAGGACTAAACTCCCCTGGTCTGCCAGAGAGGCTTCTGGTAATTTGTTTTTGGGTCAACTTTGCTGACCTGCACAAGAGAGGAAAGACAGATTTAACAGGAGGGGACTAGCTAATTTTGTTTAATAGCTAAAAAGGAAGAGGAAAGAAACGATTTGTCAGTACAATGTGGTTATTATCCCAATTTCACCCCTAAACGTTTGACTCAAACAATCGAGAGTCAAATTATATTCATATCAACCATTGAGCCTTTCGGCTGTTTGGTACTTCTCTCCTTGCATAAAGAGCAGAGGATCACGCATGAGAGAGAGAACAAAAAATTTACCTGTTGAAGCCCTTCCTGATTCAAAACGAACTGTGACCTTTTCCAATCACTATGAGGTGCTACTTGGAACCCCGCAGGTGGTGCCATCAAATATCCAACTTTAAGATATGGTAAAGGTAGCTGTTAATAATGGAAAGCAGTCAGGTTAATAGAAGAATAAATCCCTCAAATGTCAGAAAAAAAATATACACAGGATCATTTCAAGAACAGTTATCATTTGGACTGAATGATTTATGTAAACTCCACAAGATGGATTGGGCGCATAATCTCAGTATAAGAACAACGATAATTTACTTTTTCACCAGAAAAGGCAGAGAAGTACTAGAAAGATGGGAAATTTCAAAAGTGTGTTATCTGCCAAAACAGGACATCATGAAATTATTGGAGCTTACTTAGGAAGTGCTAAAGCTCAATACTGAAAAGGTCCGAGGAAAGACACATACCAAGATAGATCTTAAAGACCAATATTATCACCATGTTCAAAATGTTATACAATACCAAATATTTATGGAAGTAAAATGCATGAGGATGAAATAACTTTAAAATGTGTATGTGCAGAGCAACAAATACTGACCATGGAACGCACAAGTCGCAAGGCACTGCTATAAACCTGCAAACAACAACAAATAAAAAATTATCTATTTTAGCCCAAGAAAGAGGAAGAAGAGAGAAAAGTTCTTTAGCAACTAGGAAATCAATTCCGTAGCCCAATTGTTGGAAAGTGGCCAAATTACATCCAGCCATCACTCTCCATATCAATATAAAATAACCCATTAATATTAACAAATGTTGCAAATTACATTTGTACAATACAAATTCAAATTGGAGTTAAACTAGAAAGAGATATTTGTGATCCTTATCAAAAGAACCTATTTCATCTGAGATGGTATCACAAGGAACTAGTTGGAAACATGAATATGTGCTACTTACTGAATAACTTGGTTTTCAATGCATGAGCAGCTGCAATGTAGATTGCAGATTGACTGTACAACTCATTAGGGGAAACTTCTTTAGGATTTGCTGCTGCTCCCTGTTCTTACTGTGTCCTCTGCCAAACCATACTGTAAATTACAACATTATGAAATAAGGATGTCGAGCTCAATGATGTGCACAAGATATAACAATGAAGTGCTTTAAAATGCAATAAAATTAACAGAGCCAAGTAGGCATGTCAATAAAATATGAACGGATATGTGACAAACTGACCAAGACAGTTCCAAGGTTGTATATTGCTCGATGAAAGTCAAACTGCAACTGTATTGCTGCACGAAACTGCATTTCATGATGGGGGAAAGGTATTGTAAGAATAAAAGATAGGGGTAAACTTGCTATTAGGAAATATCAGATGCCAAATCACTTTGCTTCTTGTTTCTATACAATCATCCATGCACTCTGATGTCTCCAAATGACTCTTGTACCTTACTAATTGCAGTTTTCACAATTGTTTGCTTTTCTCTTGCAGGAACAATTGCACTGAGTTCCTAAAGATTGCACGTAAAAAAATGAAATCAAATCAAATTTCCCCAGCATGATAACAGACACACTGAAATTCATATAGTTATATAACCAATGTTAGAAGTATATAGCTAAGGAAAAGAAAAAACTAAGATAGAGAAAGTAACTACCTGCAAGGCAAGTCCACAGTTGTTAAGAGCCTGAAATATATTTCACACGGAGTCAGAGTAAATCAGACTGAGTGAGGATAACACAAGAAAAGAAGATAAAGCTGCAAATATGTTATCGGCAGTCAGATTAAAGATAGAATCATTAAACAACAATTTCTTCAGCAATACCTGGGGACTGTTCCGGTTGAGTTGGATGGCTTTCTGATAGTTCTTTGTTGCCTGCAGAACAGAATTAGATAAACACTTCACTATTAACAAATTCCTTCTTAAATAAGTATACAAATCAGTCAATATTCAAAGAGCAAGAAAAACAAAAATCCAAACAAGAGGAAATTATATATTTATAAATGCATTGGCATGTTCTTGGAAGTGCCAGAGCATTAGCCTTCTACACCAAGCATAACTAACTCCTTAAATGTCAGCATATGTAGATACCCTTAATAATGTGCACAGTGCCTTAGAGTAGTGGTCAAATCTTTTTGACAATATTATTCTATAATGGATTTAATCAAATTCATTATCCAATAATGAGCTCAACACAAGAAAGACTCAAAATTCCAGATATGAGCTTATTTTTAAAAGATCGATATAAAAGGGTGTAAAAAAAGAGTCTAGCACAACCATAATACTGAAATCATATAATTAAACCTGCTTCCATAGTTCTTCAGCCTCCTTTGTACGACCACGCATTTTTGCTTGATCAGAGATCGCTATAGCCCAATTATAGAAAGGCCTGAGAATTAACAATAAGTTGAGAATATCAGAAGGGTATACACTGTCAATGAAACAGAGTACAAATTTTACAGAAATGCAAGCACAAACATGGACAAACCATCAAAATCTTCTAAATGTTGGATCCATGAGGCGACCATCTTAACATCACGATGGTGCAGAAACCATGAGGACATCCTATGCAATTGATGATAGATATGAACTAGCCTTTTTCCAGTGAATGTATTGGAAATTTCTGATCCTATATTGTAATTTTTATAAGCAGGATGATGTAACCAACGAAGAATAGAAAGGGGAGGAGAACATAATCTTTACAGGAAATTTGAAAAAATAAAAATAGCAAAGTGGAGTTTTTAACAGATTTGGAGTAGCCACAGATTAAACGGATACATGCATTCATGAATCTGTAATAATCATTGAGAGAGAAATCTCAAGCATCCCATGTCAACCATTTCTTTCTGCAGCTTTAGTGTTGTAGGCAGTTATCACCCATGAGTTTGAAGTAACAACTCATTTGATATTTCAGATTCAACAGAAAACCAACAAGATTATCTTGGATATGACAATGCATACATACATCATGAAGTGTGGGGCAAAGGCGTGTAGCTTCATCATACTTTTTACAGGCCTCCTCAAGCAAAGCATCCTTAGAAGGGGAAGCAGATTCTAGACCAACACTATCAGCACTTTCCTACAAGCCAAATGACAATCATATGGTATGACTATTGGCCATTTAATAAAAATGAATGTGTCAAAAGTCGAGATAATTTAATACATACTAAGATACTACTGAGGGGAATAACCCAAAACCCATTGCAGTTTTTTGCATGCCCCTTAAAACCTCTAGTAAAATCATTTCATCCCACAAATAACATTTGGCAGAATAAATGCAATTAGGTCTCGCGTTACAAACATTCCTCCATTGAGAAAAATTCGTATAGGAGGGACCAAAATTTCCCTTCTCTGACCCATATTGTGCTGCCAAATACATTTAATGTTAGATCATGTTCATTTATGTCTGCATATATGAATGAAGCTCGATGACAAAAAGGCCCATCCAGTTGAGATCCACAAAAGAAAGTGAATAAATAGTAATTGTCGATGTTGTAAGCATGAAGCAAAACAAAGGAAATCTTAGACCTGAAGAACCAATGCCCAGTTGTATAGTGCATCATAATCTTCTGGGTTTTTCTCTATTGCGCTAGCATACCTACAAAATTTTAGTAGAGATTATAATATCGAAAAAGCAGGACTCCAAATGATGATTTTTGCACATTCAGAGCAAGGAAAAAAAATTTGAACATCACTCTATTACCAGCCAAGCTGACAAGCAAAAGACAGAAAGTGAAATGAGAGCACCTCTTGGCAGCCAATGTAAGAATTTGCTGATGAGATCGACCCTCTTCATCAACACCTGTGACACTATTGATCAATTCAATAGCTGCACTGTTCGTGCTCCATGTGTTGGTGTGGTGTATTCCCTTGACTTGAATAATTCAAAGCCATAAGCAAGTAAATTCTTCAGATTTACAAATATAACTACTCGTGACATGAACTACTCCGCATCATGCTTTTTTTCAATAACGATCAACATCCAATGTCAGTTAGACTACGGGGATAGATATCAAAATTTCCCATAATTATGTGCAGGAACTAGACCGACGAACATTCAATTATCAAAGCAGAATTAAGTCTTAGAGAACTGAAAACAAGTGAACTTATCCTCAAAATTCAGATGTCGCAACTGAATTTATAAATTTTAGTCAAATTTTAGTCAGAGCTATTGCATGAACGCGATCACAGCTAATTAGCTTGCAGCAAAATAGAATATACTAAAGAAAACGTAGCGTTTTCGAAATGAGAACTTATTAAAATTCCATTGGAGTTGGAGCATCAAAGGGATTCTATTGGGAATGAAATTAAATCGTGAACTTTAAAATAATAATCATGATAAAAATAACGAAGCTTACATAGAATCAATATTAAAAAAAAGAAAGAAAGAAAAAAAAAGCGCAGACCTGGAGTCATTGGTGCTATCTGCACCTTCTTCGCTTTTTGATTCAGTGAGTAATTCTCTTGTCGTGAATGTTCGGGTCCCTTCGTCTTTCCGCAGCTCCGGATTCGCCGTTTGTTCGGTCGACGGAGGCTGGATCGAGGTCTCTTTAGCCTCCTCTACCTTTGGATCTGCATCTGGTTCGGGTTTTGGCGCGTCATCTGATGCGGCGCCGTTTTGCAACTGAGGATCCCCGGCAGATGTAGACATCGGAAACGATCAGAGAGTGAGAACAAACAGAAACGGAGAGAAGGAGGAGATCTGCTCGGAGACGTACGTGATGAAAATTGGAAATAAAGAAATGGGAGCGCTCGCTGGTGTGACATTACTCTTGCTTACTTTCACTCGCCACGTGGAATGTTTTTAGCTTTTAAGACAGTAATTTCGAGATTACAGATTGTCAGTGATTTTCCCCGCTCCTGATTGTACGTTCACCGGGCAGTGAGCAGTGACAAATCCCAAAGGGATTTGGCTCCGAAATGAATAATTAAGCATGTAGGCAAGTTGTGAGAATCCATACAAACCGGGCATGCATAAAAATATTATTTTGTAAGAAGGAAAATGTAAGCCAACAAGATGAACGTTCTAAATCACTAATTTAGCAGCAGCAACGCCCCGGGTCACTCAAAAGATCTGTGAGCACGGGCAATGCATCGTTTATCCATAATTTACTCGCGTACAGGAGTATGCCTATGAAATGCTTGATTGAAGCTGAGTGAAGTGACCGAGAAACTCCTCAGAGTTAGTAAGGGATCATCAAGAGAATGGTGCAACAAGAACAAATATAAAGACGAGGAAGGAACTATTGATGAACAACGAAAAGGGTGTGTCAGTGGCAGTTGATCCTAAATCTTGTCATGCAGAGTGACCACCAAATCATGGGCATCATCTAGAAGCTTCCAAACGTCGAGATGACCGGCCATGCTGTTGCATTCCCTCATGATCTCATCCATGCTGCTATATTTCTCAATGATCAACTTTCTTCTTTGCAATACACAGGCTGCTATTGCATAAAGCAACAGATCATCGGTAGGAGGGGCTCTTAGCCTCATTCTACCCCCAAGCTGACTTTGTGATCCCAGCCCGAATTGCCGCTTGGTCTACCCACATTACCTCCCAGAGGCAAAGCGTCTGCTCCAAAGTTAACTCCCTTCTGAAAAGAACCACCACCATTCTGTACACAAAGAAGCAATCTTCTACTTGAAGCTTTTCCAGGTGCCTGTACAGATGACTATCCTTGCTCTTGATTATTTTGGAAACAATACTCAACTGCCTTCGTATTCCCACTTCATCCGCCGGAAATAGGCGAGCCTTTTTCAGAAACCCACAAAGCACCAGAAGGCTTCGTGGTCCTCCTCCAACACTGAGGCAATTGGAGACAGAAGATCACTCATCCCTTGGCAATAACCAATCTCAGGGTCGTATAGTGCATAGACCTCCAGTATAGCAACCAGACGAGCAGCATGATGAATCCTGCATGGCTCCAAATGATCATAATCCCGCAAACCAACAACTTGAGCCAACCGCCATGCCTTCATTTCTGACACTGCAGCCTGAGAAAGCGAGTAAATCATCCATTCAGAATTTGCCCTCACAGCATCAAGGCGAATGATTCTCTGCCATGTGGCAAAATCTTCATCTGTAGGGGAGTTGCATTTGCTTTCTGTCTTTAAAGGAGATGAACTTTCCCTTAGCCTTCTCGTTGAGAGCTTCATTTCCTTCAGTCCCTTCCGTAGAAAGCAAAGGTATGTCTTCAGGGCCTTCTGATGAGTCAGAATCAGTTGACTCAGTGTCACCAGCCAAGACGTCTTCACAGGTAAGGACACTCTTATCACCTTCTCCTTCCAATAACAAATCAGAGCATTCAGGGGCTTTGGTCACATGCTGGATGGTCTAGATCCTCGGCTGCTGGACTTCCTCCCTCAGAAGAAAAAGACCTCCTGGCACTAGACACGTCTTGTAAGCCAGGAGAATAAAAAATTTGACCAAAATCCCCACCATCCTCATTGCTGCTAATTCCTGCAGTTTCCTTCAACTTGGAGCTCTTCTCATTGTGATGACGTATTTTATGGCATTCTTTCCGCAAGTTCACATATTCTTTTCTGTATAATACACAATTCAATAATAGCTAAATAACTCAACTGAAGGAACAAAAACAAATGGATATTTTAAGGAAAGTGGTAAAGAAGAAAAACAAAAGCACAAGGGGCGGGGAAGGACAGAAACACATCTGCTCTACCAATGACAAATATCTACACACACACACTAATAAGCCTTTGTAGTACGAGGAATGTTCACTTAATCATAATACCTTTTTTCAGTTTTAACGGAATCTCGTTCTTCTTTGGAACTGTTTAAGTCATATCTGTTGGAGAAAAAACACACTATTAGGGCAAGAAAAAGTACTAGTGCACTTAGGGAATGAAGGAATTATCAAAACACCAGCCATTCAAAGCAGGAAAAAGTTTTCTCAAGCAGAAAAGCACAGTTGAATCTGTACCACAAGTCAAAATTACACCTCGTAAAATCATGAAAAAGGGACAATAACTAGGTAAGCATTTGCTTTGCTCTTCTCGTAGTCATCCCCTCTAAATGCAGACAACAGGTAGGCAACAGATATCTCAAAGTGGGTAACAGTATTACAATTACAAGTACAGAATGGCTCAAGAAATATTAATCTTTTAGGTAAAAAAAAAGTATAATATAAATATATTGCACAAGACTACAAACAGACAATTCTAAATGTCCCTCTCACCTCCACTAATTATAATTTATTAAATAAAATAAAAAAAAAGATAATTGCTTGGATGTCCTTCCCCAGTGGAACATGGTGGGAAACACACAAGCATTTGAAAGCACCTACATTAACTTAGAAGTGATCAACCAAAGAAGATAATAGGATCATAGATAACATTGATAAAGGGGAACAAGAGTAGGAAAAGGATGAAACTGCTGATGATATCAATGAACTGGAATCAAGATAGAAGAAGCATATCACAGGTCAATTATTACAGAAAGGTCACTACATATTAAACATTGTAGATAACCACACTAACCCAAAGGTTATTACTAAAATGAAAAGAAAAGAAGAAATCCATGAAAAATGAATCTATCAATCAAATAAATGAATCATATCCACATGCATGAATAATTATTAATAAAAGGTACGTAAATTTAGATGTGAATGAAGATTCTTACACTCCAAGAAGGAATGGCCACACCTCCGCTCTGATACTTGGATCAACACCCTGCATGGGAAAATGAACATTGAATACTTACAACAGTAAACAAAAATAAAGAAAGAGACAGGCAGGTTCATCAAAAGTTAAGATAAATGACACAGCTGTCATTTATGTCTGAATCAAGTTCTTACCCCACTACGGACTTTCTTCAGAAACTTGATACCGCCTTCTCTAAGTTTTCCATCTGGTGTGAAAAAGCTTTTCCATTGTTTGGGTAGAAGGGCATCTGGTGATTTAAGACTACCTCTGAAAAGAAGAAACAAAAATAAGAATTAATATCTTCATCAAAGGAATGGCAAATACAAATCATAAATAGAAAAACAAATTCACAAAATAATATGGAAACTCTGATGGATAATCACGTGACGTATAAGACTCGTATAATTCTGGACAAGTACACAAGAAAAATCTAAACTTTATTTTTTAATACATCATACTTCAATACTCTCAACCAATCAACACTAACATCCATGGGTACACAAGAGATAAGTCAAAATGAGCTAGGCATTAACTTCTAAATGCTCCATTAATGACTACCAAAGTTCGCCTTGTGCACACATTCTCAATAAATAAATATGGAACATGAGCAAGTGAAGGTATTCAATCAGAACTTTAACATGAAGCAAAAAAGGCCGAATCATTTTGACCAGTACAGTAATCATCATAATCTCCATAGAAACAGCCACCAAGTGCTACTCCACTAATGTGCATTGAAGGCCTCTCGATTGAGTATGAAATAAAGGAATTTTTTGAAACCCGATATCGAGCAGAATCAGCCTTCTAATTATCACATAACAGATTCTAAGTCATACCCCTCAACTTATACTAACAACAGGAAAACTTAAAAACACTACAGAGATCAGTATCTACAGCTACATTTCGTCATTTAGACTAGCATCCTAATAAAGAGTTTCATTTCTATAATTTCTTTCTTAAGCTTATGTATACTGAAGGCACGATTCAAAGGAACTACAGGTACATTATCGGGAAGCAATGAACAGATTGAGCAACTTTGAGGAGACATCAGAAAGCAAAAACTCCTACACGAGAGTGCATGACCACTGCTGGAGGACGAGTAATTGCAGATCAGATCTAAGAACCAAATATAAAATCTAACAGAAGAGAAAATTTAGCAAAAAAAAAGGTATTTTTGAGATTTTCTTTTACACCGAATAAAAAGGAAACTGAGAATCAACAAATTTCGTGGTCAGTTCTCTAAAAGCCGAACAGGAAAGGAGAAGTAGACAGAAACGAAAACTCACCGATCAGTGTAAACTGGTGAGGAAGATGATGATGACGATGATAAAGAAGCAACAGCTAATAAAACCGATCGCAAATGAATCCACGATGACGACGGAGATGAGGAATTTGACGATGACGTTGATGAAGAAGAAGACATGTGACTTCTCCGTAAGGCTCTAATGAACGGCTTATGTTCCGTTAACATTTTCCACCTAACTAATAAATAATCTCTAGATTTGTTTTCAACAAGTTTGAATTCTAAGTGTTTTTTTTTAATATGAGTTTTAATGTATTTTTATTTTCAGTATTATATTACCTATGAGAGTATAAAACGGTGGCGGCCAAGGCAAGGCCAACCATGGCCGTCACGGCGATAGCAATGCCGATATTGGAAGCAGGCGCAGCAGAATACCAGGACCGAACGCCTCCACCACCTCCGCCGCCGCTAGATTCGGCGAACGCAATCCATTTCTCACCGTTTCCGGTGGCGAATATAAGCATGAACAGTGAAATTACGAATAGGTTCTGATTCCTACCGGCGCGTAAAACAGGTAACACCATCACCAAAC